>MU177897.1:922467-952634 GCA_016695465.1 Suillus americanus
GCGGCGTTTCCCTCTTCCTTGAGGCGCTCTACGTCTTTTACGCGCTTGCGCAGGCGGTGGGCGGGCTCGTATCCAGGATCGAGCCGAAGCGCCGAAGCCACGTGTTGTAGTGCTTGAGGTAGCTTACCGCTGAGGAAGAGCACGAGACCACGGAGTGCGAGTACTTCGGGTGAGTTGGGTTCTAATCGAAGAGCATCGCTGGAAGAATGTCAATGAGAGATCGGTACTAATAGGGTCAGACTCACTTTGCAGCAGTGTTGGCAGCATCCCAGTTCCCTCTAGAGAGCTCGAGTTCGACTCTCCATAGCCGCCACTGAATTGGTATCTCGCCGCCTTCGGCTTCGATGCTTTGCAGACATTTATCTAATGCGAGGCGTGCCATGCCCCATTCCTTGCGTGTGCGGGAAGACTCGAAGTTACGCAAATGAGCTTCTAGTTCGAGGACTTTGTCTTTCAGTTGTAGAGCGGCAGGATTTGTAGGTTCGAGACTGAGGACAGAGCGTAGTGTTGATAATGCAGGCTCTGATAAACCAAGTGCGAATTGACAACGTGCTAGACGGATGAGGGTCTTTGATGAGGGTTCTGAGGATTGGAGTGTGGCTGCTTGTTGGCAATCTGAGAGTGCGGGGCGGAAGCGCTTCAAAGCCATGTAAGAGGCTGCGCGATTAGTGAGATATGATGGTTCCGTTGGTTTGATATCTAGAAGGATGTTTCTATCAGTGGGGAAGGAGAGGTATGCTGTGTTTTTGGATAATACCGATGGCTTTGGTATAGAGGTCGATAGCTTCTGTGTATTGTTTTGCTTTGAAGGCTACATTACCTTGCTCTTTTATGTCATCTGCAGAAGGGCCCTTAGGAACGGGGGGTGAGGGAGGACTCTGGGCAGGAGGAGGTGGATTTTTACTGTTGGAGGCGGTGAATTGAAAGTGAATTAATTGAGTTGAATCATACTTTACGCCATTTACAGCAGCCTGAGCCTGCTTTTTCTTTGCCTGAGTCTTCTTTTTGGTCATTAGAGCAGTTGAATGAATCCCCTAAGGTAATTGCAATGAAAATTGAGGATCTTAAGTGAAGGTCGAGAGTAAGTAGTCACGTGGGTACAATATAGTCACATGATCACATTTGTCACATGATCATCATGATGTCTAAAAATGGGCGCCTCCTGGCTTTGACCCTCATGCACCTACAATAATATGTCTGACTTCATGCCAATCGTATCACCGCCAACACCGGCTCCTTCTCCTCGTCCTTCCCCCTTTCATTACTCAACGTTTCAACCCAAATACAATCCTTTAATCCCATCCGAATTCTCAACTCTAGGTCCCGCCTCACGCAAACAATACCTCATCTCAATCCTCCATGAATGTTCCCCAGCAGAACTCCGCTTCATCTCACAAACAATAACCCCCATGCTAAAACGTGATGTCCTAACAGAATTACCAGCAGAACTCGCCCTCCACATCCTATCTTACGTCGATGACCCATGCACTCTCGCTCGTGCAAGTCAAGTCTGCAAACGCTGGCACGACCTCGTCGCAGATGACTGGCTTTGGAAAGTATTATGCGATACATACAGTTTCAGAGCAGATACAGAAGACAAATCTAGCACTAATCTATTCGAAGACGACGAATCTTGGGACGAGACGGATAAATTCACTTCGAATTCAATAGACCCGTGGCTCGTAGCACGAGATCGACTCAAACGGCAAGAACTTACTTCCGTATCCCATTGGGGTCCATATTCCTCGGATGAACTTTTACATCCTAGAACCCAGTTTTCTCATCAAGAATATTTCAGGCGAGCTTATGGCACAAGTACGTCGCTTCTCACCACCCGTATCGTCACTAATTAATTATCTAGTGCTTAATCTGAGAAAGGGCGGTAATATCCTCCGCGCTCACCGCATGCCAATCCCAACACCAGACAGTGGTGTAGTTACATCCGTAGCCCTCGACACGGAATGGGTAGTCGTCGGCCTAGCAAACTCAAAGATCCATCTATTCAGCGCAATCACAGGCGTACTCAGCCGAACGCTCACGGGTCACGAACTAGGCGTATGGGCAGTTCATCTCATCTGCCGCGGCGGCTATTGGGGTCGCGGAGAGATGGATGAAGACGGATTCCCAGACGACGCAGACGATCCAGTCGTACCCGCAGCCTTAAAAACCGCACTCGGCATCGACAGGCGCAGGCGCATGCAATACCCAGCGAGCGTTGGAGACGACTCTTCTAAGCCGAGCGATATTTGCTGTACAAGCGAAGGATGGGGCCAGCCAAATTCTATCATCGTCAGTGCTAGTTGCGACAAGACGCTTCGCGTTTGGGACGCCAGATCTGGGTATGTTCCTGCGTTCGTTCTGTTTCTGGCTCTGGGCTTACGGGCGCTTAGACATTGCATTTACGTCCTTCGCGGTCACACCGCCACTGTCAGATGTGCCCGAGTTCTGCACAACCGCCCGATCGCAGTAACAGGTTCTCGAGACTCTACTCTCCGTGTATGGAACATCCAAAAGGGTGTCGTACTCCGTGTACTTCACGGGCACACCGCGAGCGTAAGATGTCTCGACGTATGTGGCAACAAAGTTGTCAGTGGTAGTTACGACACCACATGTCGAGTCAGTACTATTTCTAAATCTAAAGCGAGGATTTATTTTGAACAATTTGCAGATATGGGATGTCGATACAGGTGAATGCATACGAGTCCTCCGAGGCCATAGCCATCAAATCTACTCCATCGCAATTGACGGCAATCTCGTCGCTTCAGGGGGCATGGATACCATCGTCAGAGTATGGGACGCAACTACAGGGTATGTTCCCTCCCTTCCTCACCGCCTCTCACACTGATTAATTCATAACAGAAACTGCATCGCCCAACTCACAGGCCACACCGCCCTAGTCTGCCAACTCCAACTCAGCACCACTACCAACCTCCTCGCCACAGGCGGCTCCGATGGCCGAGTCATCACCTTCTCCCTCCGCTCATTTACTTCCCTCCAACGTCTCGCCGCACATGACAGCAGCGTCACCTCTCTCCAATTTGACGCCAATTTCCTCATCACAGGTGGGAACGACGGCCGCGTACGGGTGTTTGAAACGCAGACTGGGACGTGGGTACGAGATCTGAGTGAGCGGTCCGAGAGCGTGTGGAAAGTGCTTTATAAGAAGGGGGTGTGTGCGATTATGTGTAAGAGGGCGGGGAAGACTGTTATGGAGATTTGGACTTTTAAGCCTAGGGAACGATGAGATGAGATGATTTATTTATTGTTTAATCCACCGACATCGTGTAGGAGTCAGTGTAAGTGTGATTGTAAGGAGTACTATGATTTGGATTGTTATGTGATCGAATTTTGGATTTGGATTCAGGTAGTGAGCAAAAATTATGGCCAACGTGGGGATCGAACCCAAGACCTTCGCGTTATTAGCACGACGCTCTAACCAACTGAGCTAGTCGGCCGATGGAATCGTAAGCGTCAACAACGAATTTCAGCCAACCAAGACCACGTTGACCAACAAGCAAAGTGGGTTGAAGACCCTAACATAGCGTAGGCTATACAGGGCGGCTTTACTCCCATTTGTTTATCATAGAATGTACGTAGTCTTCGCGTGATGAATGGAAAACGCGTACTCGGTCAGCATGATGTCGGGCAAAGGCCGACGCTGATTTTGTACAGGGGAAATAATGGTGTGACTCAGGTGCATGTGGGTGATGATATTGTTGGTCCGTAAATGTAGCTCTTTTCTTTGAGCAAAGTTGTCATCAAAGCATAACTATCTGTCGGATATTCAAGTTACGTCCGAGCAAGTTAACATCATCCATTTCCGCTTCATAAAGTCGGACCTAAAACAGTCGGCCAGATATCGCAACAATCAATCACATCGAGACGCACGATCCAGTTTCTGCCTCCGACGTTGGGCCCTGGACAGGTACATATAATGCTGTTCCCACACACGACCTCCTAACCACCAAAAAGTTCACAAAGTGGTAGTAGCTCATCTTGTACATCAGACTGTCGCGTATCGCCGGGCTTGGTCCGCTATCTACGTGGTACCTAACATTGTGTTTGCGCAGGATGGGGTAGAACGACGCCATAACTTTGCCCACTGTCGTGATGATCATGTGTGCTGTTGCACCAGTCGGTGTCAATTATTAGGGTTGTCACGGTCATGTCATGGGGAATAACTCATTGTTGTTCCAGGTGTTGTTGTCCACCAACAGTGGGCAATCTGCCATTCCTGCGATCTGAAGCGAGCAGTCGAGGACTCGCTCTTGTCGTCGTGATAACGAACATCAATCAGCGAGGTTTTGAATCAGGTCCATGTATTCAAGCAGACTCAACAACGGCTACATTTCTGGTATTTACATGAGGTCGCTCAGCGCTGCCATTTCGGCTCCCCCACTCTCCTTGATACCAATCTCCCAGTCTAAAACGCAAGGCGTATGTCAGTCAGTGCGAACGTTCTTTTCGGGGAGGATGAAAATACTCACAGCTGTAGATGATTGTAACAGCCATCAGAATACCCGTTCCACTTCCAATAGCGCCCATAAGATCAGCAGCAACAGAAAGCAAGCCCAGAATAGCGCCTCCGAATGCAGCAGCGGTAGGAATAACGCGCTTGAGTTCCTTGTACATCGATCCTTCACGATGACCAGCCATGACCATCTGTTGGTCCTTGAGCTGCTTAGCGATCTCGCGTGGGCCACTGCCAGACACCTCGATCCAGGTTTTTGAGAAGAGTGCACAGGCAGATACTACGAATGTGATATAGAGGGTTGTGTGGATGGGGTCGAGGAAGACTTCTTTGATGGTGTGTGGGGGTGACATGTAATATGCGAGACCAGCTACGGCGCGAAGCTGGGGGGAGTCTTCTAGAGGCTGTGATATACTTTTAGTGCCTATTAAAACAATCAAGTCATAGATAACCGACCTCCCAGACGCCAAGAATCTTGACCAAGATGTTGGAGGGGAAGCGCGTTGCGAGCATTTGCGACACAATGAACACGTTTGATACAAGTGCGCTCTGGAGCATAATGGGCATGTTGCTAGTATAGAACAGCTTAACCGGGTAGCTGCCGCGCTGACCACGGAATTTGTTGCTCTTGACGGGGATCTCAATGCGGAAGCCTTGCATATAGATGACAGCGGCAAACACGACAACAGTCGCAAGGAGGTTCATGATGTTTGGGAGTCTGTCACGCCAGAACGCCTCGCGGAGAGCACGTCCCTTGTCGTTCCACGTGAAGAGCAGGTGGAAGAGCGCGACGACGGCGCCTTCAAACTCAGGGCCACGACCGGTGTTAATAGTTGTAGGTGAGAAGGCCTTCCAGATGATGGATTCGCAGATGTTGGTGGCGATGAAAAGGGAGATACCGGACCCAAGACCGTAACCTTTCTGGAGAAGCTCGTCGAGGAGGATAACGATGAGGGCGGCAGCGACAAGCTGAATGATGAGCAGAAGGCAAACGCCGGCACCGAGATCACTTGGTTGTCCGTAAAGACCTGTCAAGACGTATACGGTAGCCTGGCCGAGTGAAATGATCAAAGCAAACACTGAAACAAGTATCCGTCAGTAAAGTTCGGAAAGCGGCCAAGTGATACGTACATTTTTGTGCACCGCTGAACAGTGCCCGGTCTTCCTTCAAGCTGAAGTCGACCTCAATTAAATTTGCGCCAGCCAATAGTTGCATAATCATTCCGGACGTAACAATAGGGCTTATACCAAGCTCCATGAGGGTTCCACGGTTGGAAGCGAGGATGACACGCATCCAGTAAAGAGGATCAGACGAATCTGAAGACATGATACCATATAATGGTACTTGAGAACAGACCAAGAAAATGAGGAGCGTGACGGCAGTCCATAGCAGCTTTTGGTTGAAGGGAACCTAAAAATGAAGGAAGTTGGTGAGTTTTGCGTATTATAACCTACAAACACATATATAGCACATACTTTGCGATCAGGTGAAGAAACCTCTGGCAGGAGTGGAAGAAACGGTCGGACGAGATTCAGAAACCGGACTGTAAGCAACTACAGTCAGTACTAGTCAACCAATAGACTCTCTGTTTGAGACTCACAGCCGCTCATCGTAGCTTGAAGTCCAGGAGCGGACGAGTGAAGAAGAAGAAGTGAAAGGCGTTCGTGATTTTGTGGGATTAATGCAAACCGAAACTCCTTACGTGGCACATGACAAACAGTCACAAATACTTGAAATACTTCCTGCGAACCAAATCATGATTTGATCCAAACAACAACCTCGAGCTCGATGCAGTGGGTCACCATCTGCCCTGCAATACAGTTTCTGCTAGTCCCACAATTCTACATTTCCAAAATATGGATACGCCCTCGTTGACCCCGAAGTTGCTTATAGCTATGTATGTGAATGTAAGGTGGTTGCTTTGCCAATGGCCCGAACAATCATCTATGGCAATAACCAGACCGTCATCACATAGTCATTTTAATTGAAGATATATTAGTTAGGTGAGCTGCTGCTGATGTCTAAGAAATACTAGTGTTGACTGTGGGGCAAGTGCCAATCTGTCACAATACCAGCCGACATCACTTAATAAACGCCGCCATTGTCTTGACTCTTTACCAGTGCCGATATTGGCAGCAACGATAAGATAGTGTGTGTGTGGATGAGAGAACGGGGCTGGAATTGTGCGTCGAGGCCTTGAGGTCGTAGGTTATAAGAATCATGTTGAGGCCGGTCAGATTACAGTTTGCAGATTAGCATTGCTGACCAGTGGAGACAGTTACCAGTCTTATCCAGTGCCTAATATTGGAACATTTTCAAAAATGTCGAGGCATGCTAGTATCCGTGGCACCAACGAATACAAACCATGAAGAACTTCGGAACGGCTGGCTACATACCTCAGCCTGGTAGCATTTACGCATCCACTTGCCATCCAGAGACCGGCGACGAGTCTATACATATGAATCGGATAGTATCGACCACTTCAAGCTGAACTGCACTCGGATTAGAATCTGACTTCTCGTATATCATGTAACCCTCACCTTTATGCATTCCCAGCAGAGAAACAAAGGTACACCTCCACGCTCATTAAGATTGGACAAACATTTATCACCAACCTTCGTATTGCTGAAGACGCCATGTATCAATGTAGCAGAAGTACTCGCTCCCATCTCCCAGGGTAAAATCCTGTGCACTCGAGTCTGCATGTCTCCTTAGGTACAGACTAAATCACACTGCGGCTTCGAGTGAATTGTCGGTGTAATGTGTAACAAGATAAGCCTTCTTGCCTGGAATCCATTAATAATACAGCAACGCTCGACGAAAGTGGTAGAATTTGTACCCGGAAAACCCTCATCGATGTTCTTGTCTTGGCTCGTTGAAGACAGGAACAATGCGAATAATGTAGTTCGTGGTGTCTGATCCCGGTGAGGATTGCTGTCAAAGTGAGCCCCTCAAATTTCAATTTCATGTATGCACCGCGAGTCTCCTATATGCGAGATTCCTCTTGTACTCATGTTGTTCGGTTTTGAGCACGCAGGGACCATGATAAATGAATCGTTTAGGAGTAAGTCTGACCAAGAGGACCATGAGAGTGGAGTTTTCATGTCGGGTCGATTCTGTGGAAGGCGTCTCGCGTCGTGATCATAGAAATTGTAACGGGAAACAGAGGAGAATGTTAGCTAGTGCGGAGACCCCATTAGTACTTTCAAATTTCAAAGGCCACGTTCAAATATACCTCGCACTCGAGCATGAAGCTGAAGTTCCCCTAAGACTTGTAATATGGGGTACTCGATCCACCGAAATCAGCTACCACTATAAAGTCAAACTTTCAAATATCTATCCCGACTCCACCACCACCCGGAGATATGGAACAAACAGTGGATTGAAAATGTGAAAGATATATGTGAACCCAAAAAAAGGGAATTAGTGAGCTAAGCTATCTAGACTAGGGTATATTGTAAGATCATTCGTAACAAGGGAGACACAGTGGAATGAAGTGCTTGAAATGGAGACTATCGCAACGAAACAAATACCAACTGGAGGATATCATAAATCCGAAGAAAAAAGTGCTGGCTTGATCCAATCCACATTTGAAACGCGCGGTTTCTTCCAGTAAGGTAGGGGAAACCAAACCGGTGCTGTGCGAATATCCTGTCCATAAGTTAAGTCTGGCAGCGAATCAGGCAACTCTTCGCGTTCAAGCGCTACAATGCGTTTTAAGCACGATGTTCTCAGACAAATCAGATTTAACCTACCACGAGAGTATGCGGCAGAGAATTCGGACCTGCCACATCGGAGCAAGAACGCTTTATGGTCTGCGAGCTCACGGAATCCATAGCGTAATGATGGGTCAGGGTTTAACAGCTACCGCAGTAGAGATAAATGATAGTGTTGGCAAATGAACGATACAAAACTTACTCCAGAAAGTAAATCGGCGATATTTTCATGGAAACTTTCAAAGACAGGGAACCGTTTGGATGTTCTGTTAGGTTTGGAGAACCAGGCAAGGTAGTGCAGCATATGATTCTCTGTAGCAAAGAACGCCTAACAATATGGTATCAGTAAGATAGCAGCGAAGGAAGACGCGAAACGTGCCTCATGTTTCTTCGAAACAAGCTCGTAGACGATGCAGCCTAGCCCCCACCAGTCTATGGGTACTCCGTACCTCATAGAATGAGGGTTGGTCATGTGATCCATGACCTCCGGTGCCATGCAGGATGTCGTTCCCGCCGCACCTGTCGTATACCCCCGTTGTCGCTCCAAGGGCCCCTCGTCTGTGTGTACATAACACAAGCCAAAATCGGTGATCCTAACGTTCTCTCGAATATCAATCAGGATGTTTTCGGCTTTGATATCGCGATGGATGATGCCTGTCTCATGCAAAGCATTGAGACCGAGGGCCTTCAAAGTCGGAGGTATGAGACATCGAAAACCAGGAAAGTCAACTATACTTACTATTTGGGTAGTCCACCTACGACCATGCTGGACGCAATATGAAGGGTGATACCTCAGAAAAGTGTGTAGGTCGCCTGCCATGAGGTCCTAGAGATGTCCAATGGAATCAAACAACTCAAACGGCTCGCAGGGGGAGAAAAACATACCATGACAAAACATACTTGATCCTTTGTCTGAAACGACATTTCAAGCCCCATGACAAATCTAGTTGCGGGACACGGCATCGCTGATGAAAGGCGCTTATACACTTCAAGTTCGTTCAGAAGGACCTCCTTAGTGGACCTTTTCTCAAGACGGTCCTTTCGAAAGACCTTGAGACACAACAAACGATTTGACGCTACGTCTTGAGCTCCCATGGCCGTAGCATACCCACCCTGGCCCAAAACACCCCAAACACGAAAGGGACCATAGGAGCATGACACCGGAAGAATTTGGGATGCCTCTGCTATACCAGTATGTTTGAAGGTGGGGGTGTGAGTGGGGGCTGGAGGGTCGGCCGACTCTGAGTAAAGATCCGTAGGCATTATGATGGGCGCGTTGGACGAAGCGCTGGAATGGGGTTCCGAAGAAGATGGAGGAGTGATCAACTTTTGAGTAACCTTGACTGGCGACAGGGTAATGATCAGAATGAGGAGAAGGGGACGATGATGTGAAGGAGCAATTCGATGAGCGTATTTAAGAGATTCCTGGTAGGGCCACAACATGCCTTGAATGGTGAGCCGTGGACGCGCTTAATTGTGAGTTGTCTTAAAGCACCCACAGCGTAATAACGGTGACCGAATAATGCCACCGTCAATCACGACAGTGACTAGCACGATGATGGAGATTGTGGACACGTACCCTGTGGAACAATCAAAGCTCATTGCGACCACAGTTAAGCATCAATTGTCGGCACACATCACTGCCAGCTGCCAAGTGTCCGATAAGACTCACAGTATCGAAACAATGCAATGCCGCAGAAACCTGCATATCCGAGTCTAGGATGTAAGTACTCTTAGCACCGACCATTCTAGTCAAGTGTTAGCCGCTGCAAGGCATGCTGTTACAGACGTTTGACTTCTTCTTAATATTTATTTATTATTGTCGCGGGCCATTCAGAATGGGTACTCTTGTCACATTGGTCGTGTAGTGATAAGATGGTCCACAACAACTCCCAATCTGTGTACGAAATCGCGCCATGGTTCGAGGTGCAGGTTGTGACTTCTACCACCGCTGTTGTAGGAACCTGTGCAACATGCTCAATAGTGACTCGGAGAACACGAAACAGAATAAACAATCCAACGAGTTAGAAACAAACTCTCAGGGAGGCTGGTGTCACCAGCGAAGGAAGAAATTTCAAATAGAAAGACACTCACTTGAAGATAGTGCCTCCTAAGTATGTCTTTCAACTTCAGGATCTTCTTTCGCCCAAGTAGATATCATCGTTGTTCCTGATGAACTATGAGATCAAAAAAGCCCACTTAAAGCCCGAGGGCGAGTGCTGCATTTCAATTTGCTTGTGGTGGTTAACATACTGACGGTATGCTTATTTTACAGGCATACATAGTGATGAGGACTCAGGAGGACGAGAAGGACAAGCCCTACACTCACACAATTTCCCCTGGTTATTTCTCCTCCTGTCATCAACAAAATTTTCCACCCAACGGGTTCCAAACCGCTATTTGTCGACACAGAGAAAGGGGTATTCCCGGAAGAACCTGTATATCATTCTTCATATGCTTATCCATGAAATTCAAGCTGATATCCCTAGTTAAGTCGGTCGCTTGAGATAGCCCCCGCGGAGGCGGCATTGTAATTTAAAGTGTGTAAATTCATGTTGAGCAGAAGGATCGGAGTGGTCCATGAACTACACCTTTGAGCGACAGCACGATGGCGACATGAAATGGAAATGACAGCGTTTAAAGGCAACAACAAGGTTGCAACGTTGATGATTCAGATTGTGCAGACGAGGCTAACTGTACGTCGTGGGCGTCGCGGGATAAGTTCAACAAACGACGACAAGTGCTAATATCAATCCAAGTCGTTCGGCAAGTGCCGTCGTCATGTGTTCTTGATGAAGACGGAAGTACCCGTGCATGTAGATGCATAATTTTGTCATGCACTCAGCCAAAGGTCTCTCCCGTTCACCTGAGCTATCCAGAAACCTCCGTTGTGCAACTTCTACGAAATGCATTCTCGAAGTCGTCCAATACAGAACCAGATCAAGTACTATCCCAATACTTTACCTCAGAGAAACCATCAACTCGGGAAATTGACTAGTGAGCTCGCCCCTACTCTTCACTCAAGTGTGCCACCTTTGGTGAACCATTGCAGTCAATCAGAATTTGACTGTGGTAGGAAATCCAGACATACCAGAAGTTGAAAGCATCTTGGCAGCGCTTGCAATGCAGGATCATGCGATATATGAGTAATGAAATTGTTGCATCGCCAGCCGCTCCAATAAGCTTCTGAAGGAACGCAGAACCGTTATTACTATCTATACATGGAAACCACGTCAGACCAACTCTATACGTTACGCGAGCAAATGCTTGCTAAAGGGAATGCCTGACCACCTTGTAATTCACAAGTTGGATGCCAATGTAAGACTATCATTCTCTGATCAGAAATTTCGAGAGCATATGCAAGATTACTAGCCCAGAAGTAAAGTATTATCAGATTCAAACAACTATCCCTAGCCTGACCGTGAAATTAATGTGGTCAATGCCGACACAGCTGTTATCAAGATTGTTTCTGCGGTCCAGAAGTCCCGCAGCTCCGTTCTAGTTCTTCTTCTTCGTTCATAAGGCGCGCTGTGGCAGCTTCCAGCGCCTTTTTCCGACGGTCTTCCATAGTATCGTTGCCTCGGAGGCCTATGCCTCCCAGAACATGAGTACGTGCCTCTACTTCTTCGTCTGACAATGGATGATAGATGTCTCGTAAATTCGAAAGTTGATGTGTTCCTGCTCCTGCTGCAGCCTCAAATTCTGCAACCTCACGATTGAGCTGGGAATTCAACTCTTTAAACTAGGAGTATACGACCGTCGTGTGAACAGGGTATTAGAAGATGGAGGTTGTGACTCACATCGTTGTTGTGTTCGCCCCATACATTGTGTGCCAGTTCATGGCACAACACGCGTCTGACCTCCAAGTACGGACGAAACCCATCATATGTGTCAAGCCGAATTCGCAGCTTGATGGTATTTCCACTCCCGACGTTGAGACCTAGAAGTCCAGGATGCTCATGCGGTGCAAGCTCAGTAAGCAAGCCCACAGAAAATTGATGCTTCTGCATGATATGTAGGACTGCAGGGTCCTTGGAAAGCGTCGTGAGACACTCCGTCGCTGTTTCAGGTCGCGGTAGATGGGTGAGCGGATAAGAACGAATAACACGACATACCTTCACCTGTGGCTTCAGCGCCCTCTCTCTAAGAATTTGCTCTTTCCTCTGATGTGCCGAGTCAGCTGCATTCAACTGTCCGAGTTCTTCTACTGTCGAGCCAAGCATTTGCACTTTGAGGCCATCGCGAAGACCTACTTGGGCGATGGTGGGTTCTGGATCGGAGTCATCCTGTCGATGCTGTATTTTCTTTCCTCTATAAATGAGTTTCTGCAACGATGGCGGAACAGAAGTGAGGAGTTCGAGACGGGAGTGGAGAGCAGAGAGGGGGGCGTCATTCGGAAGGAAAACAGTGTGTGATGTCCCACGAAAGGTAACGGTCAGTATGATATCTTCATGGGACATGATTTCCTTCAGCTGTCTAGTGATAGTTGCTAGTCAAGTTGTCATCAGGCCTGCGGACCAGCCTGACCAATATTAGATCAGGCTGACTAAAAGTGCAATGCAGGTACTGTTCACCGGGCTACCGGCGCCGAGTTGGTTGCCGGTTGCCGGTCGCCTAGCTGGCTGATCCACTGGAAATACACACATGGATAAATAAATCAAATGGAAGGACACGAACATGAATGTTGCATGCAATAGGGTATGGTATACTACGCAGTAGAAATAGAATTCTAATCTGAACGTACTAGTAATGCGTACGGCTTGAACTTGAGTCGACTTTTCTACTTATAATATGCGCAATATTTCTCCTATAAAGTTACATGACCAGCACCTTCCAGCATTCTCAAACTTTAGAGTCACGAGCCAAGAGCATATCGAGTCCTCTAAAATAAATTATGGTAGGCCGCACTTTTACACCCAGCTATTGTATACAAGCTCGATATATGCTGAGACTTTATGGACATGATAGTACATAGTTACACAGAAAAATTGGGCCCTGGACTGCTTGCTTCCATGAAGTAGCAGAGATTTTTTTAGGATGAGAGCCTGAGAGAAGGACTCCAATCTACCTCCTTCCTCGGGTCGGAACATCATACGCAGGAGTCCATCTCGTGCTGTTCCAATCTCGGTGGCGAAGTCCAACAGGAGCAATCCTCGAATGCCGTACTGATATTTACACAGTGTTCATTGGCATGCGTATCCCAAATGCTTATGATAAGACGTGGCACGATAATAAACGGCGCGGTATCGTTAAACAACAGTACGAGATACATCGCCACCGTCTGTGCATGCCTACATTAGAGCAGATCTTGCTAGAATCACAGGAGATCATACCGAAAGGTCGGCCCACAATATCGCCATGATGATTTGACTTGCCAAATTCCTAGCATGTTTCAATGAATGCCTTCAGAGGACACAAAAAACGAAGGGGAACTTACAGGACAAAGTATATGACATGATATCTGACGATCATGATGATATAGGCGTTAGGTTCCATTCTAAGCTCCTTCCGTTCTCTCAGGTGCTTCCCTAGGACGATAATGGCGAGAATAACCAGGAAAACGTCATAGCATATGACGGGAATGGAAGCATATATCGCAGGCATGGGCCCGATGTGGAAGACAGCCGTGCAGTACTTGACGTCTGGAGTTATTGTTACTTCTTGCACTATAGGCCAAGGCATCAGCTTGCACAGAATTCGATCAAAGTAGAAATTCACTTGAGATTGCTGAGGGTCGACTCCACAAAAATATATCCATCGCTATATAGATCGCGATGATAGGTAGGAACAACCCCAGCAGAACATAAAGTAGGAGCTTAGATTGGTTGTATATGGCATAAAGACGCCAAATGAGAATGACTGCAAATGCAAAATGGGTACGAGAATGCATGCAAATGACCGTGACTTACCTTCCGCCAAACAATAATATACAGAATAACTCCATTGCATCAACAGAAACATACCATAACCTATTTCAATTTCATGATGGGCAAAGCTAGTTTCAGTTGGGTACGATATACTCACAACTAAACAAGAGGTCAGCAGCAGATCAGGCTTAGCTGTAAAATGAACTTCTGACGTACGGCTGAATCTAGATCAACCTAGAATTCTCTAAAGAAAGAATAGATACACTCACTGCTTCAGGTATATAAAATAGACCTCCCCCTGGCGCTTGTCAGTTAATAACGGTTCAATTAGTATCACGTCACGTACAGCAGGCACCAATTCTAGATTTCAACGTCAGCGCACAATGCACTATCTGGAGGATACTACCACGACGTACATTGCAAGGAAAATACCAAAATATCGAACCTGATATAGCAACAAAAATGGGAAACCATGAAGCACTTTGACATAGTGGAGCTCACGGCAAGGTATAGATATGTCATCACTGACCACTGTCTTTGCTGCATATCTAGTCAGTTCCGGGTGTTGATTTCATTGGGGGTAGAGTTCTAACCCAAACATACGTGACCTGTGATGATATGATCATGAGTACTCGACGAAGACAAAATGAGCTCCTCGCTAGTACCTCTTTCTCGAATTGAAGCACTAGATAATATTATGTTCAGCCGCACTGCAAGGTTCACGAAAGCCACTGACTGTACTCATAGGATATCAGGGTAATGACTGCAACTGGAAATCGACGAAGTTCAGTATAGTGATTCATTTCCAACAAGGCTGACGAACCTGCTATGGAGTTATTCCAGCTAAGAGCATAGAGAGATTCAGCTAGTTCTGAGTCTTCTGACATGAAACTGTGCAGATCAAATGACAAATTCAAAGAGTGAGGGATGCATCGATGGGCTGCTAATCACCAATACTTATAGGGCCGCGTTAACTTGTAAGGGTTGTAAACTTGTGTCATCCTAATGCGACATCGTGCCGAGCTTGGGGCGCCGCACTTTACCAACGGAAAGGTCGTAAGTATATCTATGATCACACGGCTGACAACCAGTGGCATTGGCGTGCGACGTTGTGCTTTGAGCGTCCCTTTAATAAATTAATAAATTTAAAAATAAATAAATATTAACTGGTGACGTTGTGCACAAATCTCTTGGTAACAAATACCATATTGATCACTCCCGCGTTCCATGTAGCTATGTAGCTATAGGCTATAGCCGCTGTCTGCCTGCAGGGCCCTTTATGTTACGACGTTGTACTAATTAACCTTGACCTTAACTCTCCAGCAAGGTCCCGATTTACTGCTAATGCTCATGAGGCCATAGTGCGCCAAGAGCAACTGATGGGGCTACGTATAACGTACATATGCCCTCGAGTTCCATTTTACACGTTGTTTCTGGTTTTGAATTCCACACCCCATCGAACTACTCTAGGACTCTTCGCAGTGGTATTAACGATGAGCAGCGTATCTGACACGCAAGTCGGTCTGCAAGGACTATTGAACGTCACAGCAGATTCGCTGGCCGACTACTGCGGGTTGACTGGCGATCAGCAGGAAAATCCAGTGTTTCTCGACCGACAGGTTCGTATCCTACTAGCAACACCGTCTTCCTCACCGTTTTCATCTGCACATTCAGCTTGGTTTGCTCCAAAGGAATCCATCCCAAAGCGCGATCAATTCGTGCGTTTAGCAGCCAAGGTTGCCCCCATTCCGTCAGATTCCTTGGCTGAACCATAAGTTTCTGTCTTGCTTCTGTCAGTGAATTTTGCGCCAAGTATCTCCCAGCCCTCGTGGACGCCTATAATGCGCAAGATACGGCATTCAGCGTACCCATGAGAATGCTCAATGTTGTCGCTTACCTGTAAATTCTCTTTGACTACTTGTCCCACTGCATTCACTACATGACTTCCAGGCCTTACTTTGCTAGGTTCCTATTAATTACGGCCAAAACGTCGATTTGTAACACTCAAGCGCGTCGCATGGCCGCTGCATCTTCAGCTCCAGCAGATCCTACGTACCTCGTAGAAATGTGCCAATTTCTCTCGACCCTCTTAGCCTTGCAGGGCACGAATTCCGTCAGCGAGGAAGATAAGCACGCGCTTCTCCCCAAACTACGTGAATGGAATAGGAAGTACCAGAGGCAACAGATCACGCGTTGCCTCAAGCAATTGGAGGGCGATCCGTGAGTTGCTTGTTTCGTCGCCAAGAAAGGTAGTGACAAGCCCCAATCAAGGGAGACAACGGTTGTGGCAAATGGCCTGAAACAACATTGTGAAAAGGTTCTCAATGAATGTGGCTTTGACGGCTGCGGGAAGTCCGGAACCTCAAAGCTCTTGCAATGCTCTCGGTATGATCGTGTTCTCATTCTTTGGTTCACCTGGATCTCACTACGCTACAGGTGTAAAACAGCTGTATATGCAAGTACCCGCACATCTATTTCTTGGGTCTGTCTCATTTCGTTTTCCCGACAGTGCGACCGTGATCATCAGAAGAAATCTTGGCCGTTTCATAAGGCAACGTGTTTCCCAGCGGCCTTTTGAGAAACATGTGGAAATCAGATTACGGGTTAGGACTTGGCACAGCCAAGAGATATCTCTTGTAGCATATTCATGTCTGACAACCAGTCTTTTGAACTTTACTCCGCCAAGTGGCGGGGAGCAACTTTCAAGACACATCGAATAAACAAATGTTCAAATTTATGTAATATACATCAGCCTTTTACTCGCGAATGATCGAACCCCTGTCTGTGCATTAATACCGAGAGAAGCCTCCGGTCATGAACCTAATTGCTCGACTGACATAGCCACATCAACATCAGCAGAACCTTGCTCCTTAATAGAATCAGATCTTGTGACCTCCGTCGCAACATCTTCCTTTTCATGAGCAAGTATATCTGCAGCCGTTTCCATCTCTGCCAAGGCGCGCCTGGAAGCAACGTGTTCCCATGAAATATATGAAAGTTGATGAGAGGGCTTACTGGAAAGCTTCCCGGCATTGCTTCTTAATCCTGGGTGTTTTCCACTTTTGGACCATCGAAGTTGGCGAAAGTAGAGAAGCATCAACCTCTAATGGAAGAATTAGCGGCGACAGACACAAAGTTCCGCCAGCACCTACCATTATCCTCACCCAGTAACAACATATTGCCAATGGTGACCCATGTCCTGTTCAGATAATCAGCAAAATCCGACTGTTCGTTTTCGGAGGCGTACCATGACATCGTGGGGTCATAAAATTGTACGATATGACGCGAATTATCTCGAGGCTTCTTCTTCCTGACGTCCTCTGGAATACTTGGGTCATCTGGTTCCCAAACGACTGCAGGCCACCATGGATATGTGTCTAATATGAAGTGATCTCAGCAAAAGTCAGACTGCCAGATTTCATTCATGTCTGACCTGCTTTAGCCCAAACTGACAAGGAACCATCGTCAAATGGGAATATGTGAAACTATCGGCCGACCTACCAAGAGTGCCGCATTCTAACTGTTTTCCTGGTTCAAGGACAACAAGCGCTTTCCCTGTGGTAATGAGAGTGGCTGGCACGCGTTGCAATTGACGCGTTACTTCAGGTATAGTACTGGATGTGGTCGCCTCGCCCCGTGTCACAGGCTTCTCATCAGTATCACTGTCCAGCTCGCTCAGAGAAGATAAATCGGATGCGTCATCTTGAGTGGTCTCGACGTTGGTTTTCGGGATTTCGACTTTGGCTTGCGGAAGACCTTGAGCAGCTGCTGCGGCGGCCTTTTCTGCTTTCCGCTGCCTTGCTTTTTCTCGCCGAAGTTTAGGCGTGTCTAGCTCTTCCACAACAATTTTCCCATTCTCGACATTGATCGTCGTGTTTGGTCGAATGGGGATCTTGGCTATCCGCGCTTCTAACTCTGATCGTGTCTCCTCCTTGTCTTCTAACTCTGTGGCCTCCGGCTGGATTATTGCCTGCAGTTGAACTTCTGGTTCTGGTTCTATTTCTGGTTCTGGTTCTGGTTCTGGCTGCAGTTGCCTCTCCGTTTCTTCCTCCTGGTGCTTCTCTGGAATATTGAGAGTTATAGATGCCTCCATCTCCTCATCGGTGCCATGGTCCAACTCTGCTTGCGCATCCATGTCAAGGGCAGCAGCGCTTGCCTCGGACATTACTCCAAACTCGACGTCCATCTGTGCTTTCTCTTCTACAGACAAGCCAGAAGGCCCAGAAATCTCGTCTAGAGTCTGATTATCCGATGCGTTTGTGCTGAATACAGACAACCTCGACGTCCCACGATCTTCATTACAACGGTCAATTTGAGAAAACAGTAAAGGAGATCAACTTACCCATCTTCTTTTTCTTTGGTGGAAGCGGAGCCCTCTCCACAGGCTGGCGTCCACCCCTTCGCTGTCCCGTCGGCAAAATCCATCCAGCATCGAACATTTTGAATAATCCCTGACTGTCTACATCTGTAACCATGGGTGGCGTTTCTACTTGCCCAGGCATTGCACTCTGCCGGCGCCGTTTTTTCGGTGGTTCAGAAGCCACTTTCTGATCGACCTCAATTGCCCCCAGTTCAGGCTCGGCAGTAGATTGAAATTCGGGTTCAAAGCCAGCCTCGGCCTCGAAAGCTGCAGCTGCCGCACGAGCTCGGCGGGTTCGAGGGGCACGGAAACCTGGGGAGGTGTCCAGAGGACCAGGTTCAATGGTCTTGAGAAGACGTTTCTTTTTAGGCACCTTGGACTTGGGAGGCGGCGGGGGAGATGGAGCTGGGGGAGGAGGCGGTAAAGGCTTGATGCGCGGAAGTTCAAAGTTGAATAGTGATGAGATGGGATCGGAATGAAGAAGAAGATTAACGTTATCTTGAATGTCTTGAGTTGACGTTAGTAGCTGGAGCGTCTCCATCAAAGGTTCTAGGTTTCCGATGGACATCTGGGAGAGAACGGAAAAGTCAGAAGAATCAGGGGGAGCAAGGGGTGAGTGATTGTAGGCGAGGGAAGCGAGTTCCTGAAGGATGGGTTGACTGCTTATTTGCATTCTTTGTGCAGTCTTGTAGAAAGATGTACCAGGCTTGTTGTACAGAATTGCATTAGACAGTACCAACTCGATGTCACTCTGCAAAACGTTAAACGGAAGCGTAAAACCAGCCCAAACATAGCTCACCTTGAAACCCTCGAGGTCCCAGTACTCATGACGGTCAAGCTTCGCATCAATCGCATCCCAAGTCATGGGCTTTTTCACGACATCATAGTAGTCGGGGACCTCCGTCCTCGACACCGGATGCTTGAAGAGACCGTGGCGATCAAGACTGATGAAATGTTAGAGTGTTTCAATGTAAGACTTGGAGCACTGCGTACGCAAGAACTTTCTCAAATGCAAGCCGGAGTAGTGCTTCGTGAGGAAAGAGTGCAATCTCGAGCACTTTCTGGATGCTTTCAGTCTGTGCAAGCTTCCGGCTCTCCCGTCTGCGAGTTTGTAGTGCCAATTCACGAACAGACTCCAGATCTCTGCGCAAATGTTTCAGATGCTGCACGAACATCAGCTACTACAGAAGCAATAGCAAGGAAAACAAACCTCTAGTTTCGCAGTTTTTTCTTCTTCCGTCTGTAATTTCCCTGCGTTTGATGCTGTCCATGGTTCGAGATGCAGTCTCTTCAACAGTGGCGCCCCTCGCCTCGCCTCACGCTTCAAGCTCCAGTATTTACAAACCATGTATACAAATTCGGTTTTCTTGCGCACATTTACCTTGGTAATATAATTCAGGATGCGTTCAACAATGATGTGTGGCACAAGCGGTGGGCCGGTCTTGTAAGTTTTGGCATATGCACGGGCAGATTTGGACAGCTTGGAACTGGGGCTAGTCGTCTGGCCATCTTGTGCAAGAGCTTTGAGTCGAACGTCTTGCTGCTCTTTCTGAAAAAAAAAAGTAGGATGAGTTGTTTCCATGTAAAGGAGACGACATTGCATACAGGAAGGTGCTTCTCACAATAGCATGCCAGCGTACCAGGCTCAGATCCCTGGGAGCTCTTCATTGGCATGAGAAACCTTTCCTTGCGAGCGCAGGTTGTGTGGAAGGCCAGGAAGCATGAGTTCTTTGTACACTGGATGCATGCACCCTCGCGGATGCCACATATTGAGCATTTCTGGATGGATGGTCAATGAACGAAAGGAACATGAGGCAGAGGAATATACCAATTTCCAGCGTTGCTTCGGAATTTTGTCAGATCCAGTGATAGGTTCCATGAATACCTCATTTGCCACCCGCGTCTCGGGAATCCAAATGGCACACAGAAGATGGGCCCAGTCACCAAATACTGTTTGTTTGAATGCTCCCCCTTCGTTGGGGCAAAGTATGCATGACTGAATGTCCGTTAGTGAAAGATGCATGTCCTTTCAACATTCTCCTCACCACTGGATTCTCCGGGGAGACGGTGCACTTGCGACATAACCACTGGCCTTCAGGTATGTACGGGACTCCATAGCAGTCTGTCATATATGAGTGAAATGATATGTTGAAAATTTCGAGAGGAAATACCCTGATGAACAGCGAGGTTGCAACCGTCACAAAATACGATAGCATTACTATTTTCTCCCTCGGAATCGTCACAAATGGCGCAAGTCGAATCCTCAGAAGGCATGGCATAATCAGATTTTGGTATATTCTTGGTCTGCATAGTGGCAAAATGAGAGGAGCCTATACATGGTACAGAGGGGGCGTACCAAGTCGAAGTACTCTTTCTCCAGGCGATCCATGACAATCTCAAATGTCTCGTACGCGACCACATTCAGTTGATCCTTCTTCCTTTCAACGTTCACAGCGTCAAGCCATTCCTGATCTGCTCTAATATATTAATAAAGTGAAGGAGGGGCAAGAGAGTGCCCACCTTGGTCGTCCATGTCATATTCAACCTGAATAGCAAGGTCTTTCTCGAGGGGTTCTATTCTGCGTCAAATAAATACATTGATTACACGTGATCATACTCACCGATGTACCGAATGTAATGATCCGGTCTAAGGAATTCGGTGAAGTCGTTGTCTGCAAAGGAGTTAGCTTGTGTGGCTTGACAGAGCGTATACGCTGCATACATCCGTAAGATCTGGCTTGTAGGTCGTGCACTCCAGCAGGTTGGTTGATATCATCATCCTGGACGATAATAAATGACACTTTAGGCAGTGGTACTTGAGCAGCAGGGGATTTGAAGCCGCGGGCCATGGTGTGGCAAACAAGGAAAGCAAAGTGAAGAGACCGGCGAGACTTCCGAACAACCGCTCAAGTTTTGCGTACCGGTTTCGAGTTGCTCACTGGGCAAGCTGAGGAGAAACAGCGAGAAACATTCAAATACTGATGGCAGCCTTAACCCGCCTCAGCTAAGGGACGCTAGCCACCATAACCGTGACCTGACACATCATGTGACTTCCGTGTAGTCACTGTAGTGTGACCTACTTCAGTCGTTCTTGGTTGGCGTCTCGAAATCATTAGCGCTGAGCGATCCCATCGATCGGTGCAGCTATCCTGCAATTTTCTGTGTCGCATTGATTGCATTCGACCCAGGAAATTGAAGAGATAGAGCCTATGATGATCAGCCTTTCGCGCTTCCTACACGTCTCAAACGCTAGTGGATTCGAAAAAAAAGAATACACAACTTTTTGGTCTGCAAAATGGTCTCAATAGTTCACGCTTTCACCGAAGATGGTCGAACACGTATGATTGGAAGGCTTCCAGCTGGAGGTTTCCGAATCATGTGCACCTGCCATCCCCTGCAAGGTGAACTGATAGGGACGTCATGTTTGTGACTTCGGAGTCCTATGATGCTGCACAGGTATGTGTCAATGGAGGTCACAGTGCCGGTGTCTGGAATTGACTAGCAACTAGGCGCTATACGGTTACGCCAAGGGTCTTATGTGGTTTCTCAGTTCCTCGCAGTCTGATTTCCCCCTTCGATCAAGTTCCTCGAAGGACTTCTGCGCACGACGATCTCGATCGCAACTTCGCCTTCTCGTTCAAACTCAGCAGCAGGTCGTTATCGGAGAGCACGCCTAGCAAGACTGATGTGGTTATTTATTTTTCCATTCAAGCTTTCCAACCACGGATGGACACAGATACTTGGCTGCTCAGTACACAATTTTCAAGGTCGGTCGCCCCACCCATGGCGATTAACTTGTGAGACTTCTACTTCGAAACATTCATTCATATCTTCTCTCGCATTTGCAACAACCAACTATTAACACCGGTGTTAATGCAGAGCTGACGAAGCACATTTCAGATGCGGTGCTAATTCAGCTTTGTATTTCACCATATCCCGTTATCTTGCTCGGCATCTTTTCTAACCAATTAGAATTGCCAGGTGAGCCCAGCAGCGCGGTAATCAACATATTGGACCTTCAAGGAAATATTGAAGCTTGGCGGAAAGTGAAGTGACATGAGACTTTAATGCATCGGGAACTGATGACACACCCCATGGGGCAATACCCTTCAGCAAAAGCCAGTGCTATCTGCTCCGATGTTCCGGGAAAATCTGAAGGGTCTGATGAGTCAAATATGATAAGAACCTGCCTTACACGACCTCAATCACCTCTTCTATGAAGCATAGCTGTGGAAATGGACGTTACAGCTGTACGTCACAGACTCAGTTTCCATACTTCCGAAGTGGTCTTTCAAGACAGTTTATTAATTTAAGCTCTCAAAAACAAAACACGGTTATGAAGCTCAGATTGAATGGCTGACATCTGCCAACTTTGTAGTAGAAGCTCGCTGCACAATGTACCGCAGTTTTACCGTGCTAAGCATGCGAAACATAAGTTTACTTACCAAAGACCGTGATCAGTGGCTCATTATCCAAAATATTCACATAGCGCCCTTCCTGAGACAGTGATCTGCCACTATTCTGACCATGCCGCAGTTGTGATCTCGAGTTCCCACCAACTTAGCACTGGAATCATGATTCTATGGAGTAGACGTACAAGCTCGCCTAGAAAAAGACAACACGAGCGAAAATGTGTACAATCTTTTGTGGGTATTCAATATACAAGTGTCGGGATATCCATAACTGTTCAGTGGTCTGGACGTGCTGAGGCCTTTCACCAACCAAGCCAAAGCCAATTTTGCACATGTGGTGAAGTCGTTGACATCCTGTCATGCAACTTGCTGCCCGAACGCATACAGCGTCCTAAAGAAGATGTCCAGCATCTTGCGGCATGACACATGAGCATCTGTCATTGACCTCCAAGGAGGGGGAGGGGGGTATTATGACGCCTTGAGACGATCGTTTGTGCAGAGCGTTTCAGCAAAAACCTTGAAATCGACCTTCGATGCACGCCCCGGCTGCATGTCGACCGATTAACCGAATTGATCTTGGCTCAAAATTCTGTTACCTACCTTGAGGGCATAGATCACAACCTCGTCTTTCGGTTCCTTCCCTTCAACAATGACCTGCTCCATCAGCACGACTCGGAGAATATTTTCTCCTGCATCATAATGGCACCGCACTGCGGACCGCAATACTACATTCATCGACACCTGACCCAGGGGGTCCCGTCTGAATACTGATACACCGCACCGTGATCAAATACCAACATTTTACAAGGAAGGTCTACTTACGCAAGCGTGTGCGTTCGTTCTGCGTCAGGACTTTGATATGCCCAAAGTTACCATCCGTGAACTCTTTGCGTCCACGCTTTATAAAGATCTTGACGCCTTTGAGCTCGGAGGAGACGGATTCGTCTTCTTCACCAGTTACAGCTAGGGATACCATAGATTAATGAAGTGGCCAGGTCGCCGTAGGCGGTGACGCACGTGAGGATGCTTTTGGTGCTGTGGATGCCTGCGCACGGTCACCTAGAGCACCCACTGAAGACGTCTCAGCAACTTCGTTTGGAGACGCCGAGAGCGCATTATCATTCGGACACGACACAGGTGCGTTATCAACAGAAAAGCCTGGGGTACGGGATTCGCCGCATCGCCAAGCAGGTGTGAACGTCGACGTAGATGACGGGAAGGGAGTGTTGGAATACTTGGTGAAAGGAGATTTAGTGTTTGCGAAAGATGAGAATGCAGTGACATTCGGCCTAAGAGTGACAGACTTGGGAGCCGGCGGTGGAGGCGGCGTAATAGGGCGAGGCTCACTGGGCTCATTGGTCCTCAATGATTGAGACTGATTATCGGGATGCTTAGGTTGTGACTCAGCATCTTCCGGCTGTGGTTCGGCTGGCTGAACTTTTTCGTTAACAATGGTAGCCGGTGGAATATGTGCTTCTGGAGTGGGCTGCAGAAGATTAATTTGAGTCACCCCTGGTACACGATCAAATTGAATCTTAACTTTACCTCATTAGCGCTTGAAGCGACTTCTTCGACTTGCGCGGTCCCGACTTGAGCAGCTGTGGACACTTCTTGTCGAACAGCTGGTTCAGGATGGGGTGCTGCGTTCTGGGCCTCTTGATATGAAGGAGGTGGGATGACAACTTCCCACTCCTAGCAGAAGTTACTCAACAAATGAAGACAATATCATCGTCTTCGATCAAAACTTACTTCCTCCTCGTGGTCATTGGGAGGTGTTCTACTCCTTTTGATGGGTCTCTCCTGCTCACCCTCGGATTCGGCATCAGATTCATCGAGCTTACGCTTGAGAGACTTCTCCTCGCTGAGTCCGCGTTATGGATTACTACTACTTGGCTGGGTTGCGTGACTCACGGTTCGACATCGACGTGGCTTGGTTGCGCGTTCAGGGACGAGGCTCTGCGAGCACACGCGTAGCCGAAGGTGGCCGCAAAAGTCGCGATCCCACAGAACGCAAACTGGAATTCGGTAATGGGGAGCATGATTTGGCCAATCTGCGAATAAAGTGAAATGGATTAGGGTACGAATATACCCGCAAGGCTGGACAACAGTAGTTATCGCTCAGTATATATTCAGTCACCAGGACGTGAATATGATGGTGGCTCTGCTATTGAAGAGCTACAAGATGAAGAGAGCTGGAAGAAAAGTGCAGAATGCCGTTGCATCTGGAGTCGCTTATGAGGGCTGCATGCTGCGCCTCGAGGCTTCCACACGTCTGCCCTAGATGGAAGGTTGATGAGAGACACGTGTTGAACTAGCACTTTTGTAGAAATTCCATCAATACTTACATGGCGCGTTCTAGTGGTGTTGTCACTGCCTTATAACGCACCGAAACTGATTAGGGTAGCGGTTCGTTATCGAGGTGGAGGGTAGGTTTTGTGATACTGGACTGCCAAGCTCCGGCTAGGCGGCGACTGCAAAATGCCTGGACGTTTAACCCGGTGTGAATGCTGGATCCGGGCGCGTTGTCCAGCGTGTTGCCCCAGCGTTTGATCCAGCAGGCATAATCTATTGTTAAGCCAGCCTGACTCAATGAGTATTTCGTATCTCGAGGTGAATGTCTGTGTTATTCCTCCCACACCAGGTTCGCAGCACCGGCCACTGCAGGCACCACTTCACTGCCAATAGATTTAGGGCCCATATGCCAGCATCTCCCCTGTAGATGGATAACATGACGGATGCCACGTTGAATTTCCTGGACCGAGGCGGCAGTCATCGGAAAAACAATACTGATACCAGAAGCCAGCTGCATTGACTCGTCCCACCTTATATCCAAGTCAGGTCACTTCTACCGAGGACACCTTGAGCTACTATGAGTAGCACATAAACCATGGGTCACTAGCAGCATACGAATGTCAGTGATGAGCAGTAGATATACGGTAAGTACTGTGGCAGGACTAGATGCATGTGACCCTCCACGGAGGGGTCAAAGTCCACATTTATCGGACACGTCGACTTTCAGTTATAACGCCAAGGTTTCGCATTCCCACTACTTGCAGGGTTGCACAAGTTGCAGCTCATATTTCGGTCTCTTCGTTCAACGTTGCTAAAAGACAGTCCACGACAGTCGGCAAGAATTACTAGCGGCCATGCCGGCTGCCTACCCACTCCCTTCTGATTTGTCTCCCGCAACCGTTACCAATACCGCGTCCCTACTCCGTATCATTGCACTTGCCCTCATATCAGGCGCTGCTATTGCCTCTCGTCTATTTGCTGTTATCAATTTTGAGAGTATCATACATGAATTGTACGTGCAACCGTATATGAACATATAGCGACTGACACAATAAAACCTGAACAGCGACCCATGGTTTAACTAGTACGTAGACTTTGTGTGTCTATTCGCGTGCTCAGCGCCTCCTTCACAGCCGAGCAACAAAGGTTCTCGCCTCGCAAGGTTTCTATGTGAGCACATTCAGTCTCTTCAACTAGCACTCCACAAATCGCGTTTTCCAGGAATTTTGGAACTGGTTTGACCCAACGGCATGGTACCCCCTTGGACGTGTAGTCGGTGGAACCATCTATCCCGGCCTTATGGCAACCAGCGGTGTAATATACAACTTACTCCATGCGCTCAATCTCCCAGTCGATATCCGCAACATTTGCGTCCTCCTAGCTCCAGGATTTAGCGCCTTAACCGCTTGGGCCACATACATGTGCGCGCGCTCTGCACTCCATTATGCCAATTAATATTTTATCACTTGCCAGGTTTACGAAAGAGTTGAAAGATGAAAGTGCTGGTCTTCTTGCAGCTGCGTTCATCGGCATCGTGCCGGGTTATATCTCGCGTTCCGTCGCCGGCTCGTACGACAATGAGGCTATTGCCATATTCTTGCTCATGTTTACCTTTTTTGCATGGATCAAGGCACTCAAGCAGGGAAGCGCATTTTGGGGCACTATCGCTGCTGTATTTTACTTCTACATGGTCGCTGCATGGGGTATGTCGTCATATAAGTGATTTGTTTCATGTTTAGATTCTCACAATAGTGCACTAGGTGGGTATGCGTTCATCACAAATATGATTCCTCTGCATGCCCTCGTCTTATTATTGATGGGTCGTTTCACGGGCCGGCTTTACGTTGCGTATTCGTCCTGGTACGCGATCGGCACCTTGTCCAGTATGCAGGTCCCCTTCGTTGGCTTCCAGCCTGTTCGCACTAGCGAACACATGGCTGCGCTCGGTACGTTCTTTATTCCTGTTTCTTGCATTATATTTAACACCTTTACAGGTGTCTTCGGCCTATTGCAGATCGTTGCTTTCGCCCAACTTGTTCGCGCACACGTCTCTTCGAAGCAGTTCCAGGAGTTGCTGTTCGCTGCAGTCATCTCTGTTGGCCTGATCGGCTTCTTTGGGATTGTTGGCCTTACTTACAAGGGCTGGATTGCCCCTTGGACTGGGCGATTCTACTCCCTGTGGGACACTGGCTACGCCAAGAAGTATGTGAAGATACCTGTACATAACCCTCCATCACTGACTAGATATGCAGGTACATCCCTATCATTGCTTCGGTATCCGAGCACCAGCCTACCGCGTGGCCCTCATTCTTCATGGACTTGCACTTCCTGATTTTCCTTTTCCCTGCGGGCGTCGTGATGTGTTTCCGTACACTGAGGGACGAGCACATCTTCGTGATCATCTACGCAGTCGTTGCTAGCTACTTTGCGGGTGTGATGGTGCGTCTGATGCTTACCCTCACCCCGGTCGTCTGTGTGTCTGCCGCTGTAGCGCTGTCGTCTCTCATGGACACGTACCTGGACCCTAGCGAACCGAATGTTGAAGACGACAAGAGCGAGTCCTCGAATACTCACTCCACTGGAACAACACCTACCACGGCACCCGCTACCAGCAAGAGGACGAAAAAGAACAAGGAGAAAGAAAAGGATGCGTCTGCATCCGCTGGCGGTGTCTTAAGCGAACTTGTCTCCAATGTCGCCTCCTCTGCTGTAGCTGCCAAATCGGCCACTACTGCCGAAAAGGGTGTCTTCGGTATGGACACGCGCCTCATTGTTCTTTTGAACTCGCTCGGACTGCTTCTCTTCTTCGTCGTACACTGCACGTGGGTGACTTCGAACGCATACTCCTCGCCATCCGTCGTACTGAGCTCGACGAGCCCCGATGGAAGCAAGAGCCTTATTGATGATTTCAGAGAGGCGTACCACTGGCTCAGGCAGAACACGGCAGAGGATGCAGTTGTCATGAGTTGGTGGGACTATGGCTACCAGATCGCAGGAATGGCGGATCGCCCAACATTGGTAGACAACAACACCTGGAACAACAGTGAGTTTTTCCCATGACGTAACAACCTTAATTGATACTGACTCGCGCGACAGCACACATTGCGACAGTGGGCAAAGCCATGTCGTCGCCAGAGGATATTGCGTACCCCATCCTGCGTAAACACGATGTCAGCTATGTACTCATCATTTTTGGTGGGCTGATCGGATACAGTGGCGACGACATCAACAAGTTCCTCTGGATGGTACGCATCGCGCAGGGTGTCTGGCCCGATGAGATCCAAGAGCCAAATTACTTTAACCGTGGAGAGTACCGCGTAGACAGCGAGGCAGCTCCGGCGATGCGCGACAGTCTGATGTACAAGATGAGCTACTATCGCTTTGCGGAGCTGTTTGGTGGCCAGCAGCCCGTGGATCGTGTGCGTGGACAGCATGTACCTATCCAGGGCCCAACTTTAGATTACCTCGAGGAGGCATACACATCAGAAAACTGGATCGTGCGTCTCTATGTGATTGGTTTGCAGTATCTGGCTGACTATGCTCTAGGTCCGCATTTATGAAGTGAAGAAGGATGATGTGCTCGGACGTGACTTGAAAATCGCAAATGCGTTCGATCAGGGGAAGAAGCGCAAGCGGACAAAACCTGTGTCGAGAAGGAAGGCTATCAGTACTTGAGCGAGGGAGTGTGGCGAATGCGATACAGAAAAGCCTCCATCGAGGCCTCGGAACGACGCGTCGACCTACCTGACATAGACATCGTATTTCCTTGTAGTATTTTGGATCTTGTCTGGAACTGCAACCTTCGTTCGCCCTCTTCGTCGTCTTGTCGTAGTACATATATTGTCTCAGTCCGACAAGCAGTACCTAGTGATAATTCATCAACTTATATACAAAGAATGGGATTATGTACTAAATCATGTGCGACCATTGAACTGCTCGCTTTCTTTCAACGCCGTTGGTGAGTTTATCAAAGTGTTTGTTCCTCACTGTTTTCCGCCTGGAAAGTGATGTTTACGTCCTCTCGATCTTGACCGTGCATGGCACACTCTGCTCGGGCTCCTCCTTCCTCGAGGTGTTGGATATCCGAGGGTTGATTCAGATCTAGCACTAGGCTACTTCAAATCCGTGACGACGGTCTTTCGTCCGTATCATTCAAACTCTGGTCACTTGTCGGAGAGTATAGAAGTGCTTCCTCATTGTATCGAACATCTCTTTACTATCCCTCGCGGCGGCTGGGCTGCCGATCATCGAGGTGTGTTAGGAGTCTGGACTGTGACAGATCGTTGATACTTTACCCAGCTTTATTCACCCGGATGTTATCATTGTTCGCGGCAGCCAACTCTGCTGGCCTGATTTCCCGCAGAAGTATTGGACCATTGTTGACCAGATGCTAGTGTGTACGCAGGCGCATCCCCATCAACATCACCTCGAGCACCAGCCCTTATTGCCCACCCCCTCATCTTCATAAACCTGCCGGCACTTTTTGATTTTCCTCTTCCCGGTGGGTGTGGGCTCTCGTCACTCATGAATACTACGTATCTGGATCTAGCGAGCTGAATATTGAAGACAATATACAGAGTGAGTTAAGTCAACGAGCCTCCACTGGGCACCCCGGGCCGGGACTCGCTACCTTTCAAGTCGTTCAATCACTGCGGCTTCCTCGATTTGTACATACATAGACATACATACATTATCCAAGTAGCCAGTGCCGGTTTGATGGGATTGAGGAATTGTGTACAATGTGTAGGTGACAAAATTCCGAATGCCACGTCAGCATCAAAGTTTGTCTTGTTTAGTGCTGCCGAAGTTCAGTTCCGTCCGGTTTTTTCAAAATAATCGAGGACCGAGAACCGAACCTCGGTCAAGTTCACAAAGGTAGGGTGGACTCTGGGCCGGACCACTTCGAACGGGTTCACAATGGTCGGGTTCGAGTTCGAACCAGTTCGAACCGCCGAACGCAACATGAAATTAGCAAAATTTTCCAAGTACGAACAATTGTAGTAGGCTAGACTATTCAACAATAAAAATTTGAGGAGCAACGAGCTCAG
>MU177897.1:953554-982960 GCA_016695465.1 Suillus americanus
GTCTATTCCGATCGATCGTGTCGGTGATGATGGCGCCGGTGAGGATTGCGCCGGTGATGATTTCACCGGCAAACTTACTGATGTGTCGACAGTGAGTATCCTTCGAACCTGAGGAGTCGCAGAACAGAAGCAACAAACCTGCAACTCTAATGATGGGTTCGGACCGGTTCAGACTCGTCCGAACGGGTCCGACATCCATCCGAGACCACCCGAACGAAGAACGTATGTAAAGTTCGGTCCTGTATTTTACGTCGAACCCCTGACCGAACGGTGGTTCCGTTCGCAAAAGTTCAGGTTCGAACCTAGGTTCGGGACTGAACTGCGGCAGCACTAGTCTTGTTTCCGACGCAGCGCGTAAGTTATGGCATATTAAGTTAATTAGCAACAACATCCACACTCTACTTCGACTTAATAAACCTTCTGGCGGGCTCGTCTGCTCGTTTACTTGCTAGTATCGGCCTGTTTCGCAATGGTTCTATTTCCTTTAGCCGCGCTTCTGGTGTTATTGCCCACAATAGTGTCTGCAGCCATATTTCCTCCTGATACCAAGGTCAAGATGCTGGACCCAAAAGGGTTTCGCAGGGCTATGAGGAGTAATGTAGGCGGCCTTGACTCTGCCCTTACACTAAATCTGAATATTCTCATTCAACCAGAGGACGAGCGTGGTTGCGTTTGTTGCCCCATGGTGCGGGGTAGGTTCCAGAATTATGGTTTCGTTTCAACTGACGAACAAGCATATCAGCACTGCCAACGGATGGCTCCCGAGTACAGCAAGGCTGCTGAGAATTTGAGTCCACTCATCCCGTTTTATGCAGTAGACTGCGATGCTGAGTTGAACAAACGGTTGTGTGGAGAACAGGTGCGCATCGCATTACGCTTCGACGTAGTCGTTTCTGACACTTGTTCAGGGTGTTCAAGGGTTCCCAACACTCAAAGTCTTCCCTCGTGGTAGCCTGGCCCAGCCTGAGCCGTACGACTCCAACGAACGTACTTCTGGCAAGTTCATCCGCTGGGCCTCGCGCTCCGTGCCCAATAACGTAAAATCTCTCCCGCATATCCATAACATCCCAACGTGGTTGGATAAGGTTCGGCTCTCAGCTTGGTATCCAGCCTCTTGGCCTCATTTGACCGCGCATCCCCACAGACGAGCGACCTCCCACGTGTCATTCTCTTGAATAAGGACAAGAAGTTTCCACTGCTCTGGCAGGTCCTTGCGAATAATTACTGGAAGAAGATGGCGTTTGGCCATCATACAGACCCAAATGGCGCATTTGCGACATCCTTGGGGTTCTCAGCGACTGTCGAGGGAAAGACGTCAAAGGTCATTGTGTATCCACCAGGATCCAGTGTGCCAGTTTTGTATGAAGGTGCGTGCTTTGCGCATACGGCTTTGATTACTTGACAAATATGACTACTCAGGGATGACCAAGTATGAGCCGTTGACCAAGTTCTTTAGGTCCATATTAGATGGGTCAGCAGACTTCCTTCAAACATCACCAGAGCAATCTGTCAGGGATGAACTGTAATTTACTTGGATCAACTTAAAGTGATTGACATCTTCTACTCCAACGTGTTTGGTGTCCCCCTCGGATGTGTCACCAATCTCACACGGTGTTTGCCAGAGGCCGATATTATCGTATTCTGGCCAGTTTCTTTATGGGAGGGGAATCCACGCGTGTGCTGACGGACAAAAAAATTGATTATGATTCGTGTTCTATGTTCTGCATAACACCCATTTCCCGCAGATATGGATGAGCGCTCGTCCCATTCTATTGAAGTTTGCATTCGAAGTTTGTACCCCAACACGCGTTCTTTATCAGTCCTTCGCCCCTTGTGAAGTCTCTCAGGTCAATTCGTTAAACCGTCTTCCTGGCGTATCTGTTCCGCCAACACCCTTCGCTTTGCTTCTTCGGCGTTCCTCTTGATTCCTTTCTGTATTTCCCGGTCCCAGTTTGTCCCAAGCCATACCATACCATATTCAGATAGGCCTACTGTGAAGAGGCCGATGACTTGACCTGAATGAGGATGAGCAGTAGTCTCACAAGGGGCACGGGATGCGCACCGATCCAGAGTCCCTGCAGGCCAAGACCAGTCTTGAATGCGAGGGTTATTCCGATCGGTAATGCAAGAATGTAGTATGCAACAAGATTGAACATGGCGCCAAGGTGTTGTTTGCCTGAAAGCGCTGACAGGTGAGTTTCCCATTTAACACCAAATGCTTGCTCACCTTGACCGCGAAGGACGCCACCGCAGGAATTTGCAAGACCGTCGGCGATCTCAAGGTATTCTCTCAATTTGTAGATATCGCGCATGAAATATACTCACTTGAAATGAAGCGACCAGAGGCATTACTTTGCTGACAAGCTGGACGACGTCCTCGTCATCGCTGAAGATATAGCCAAATTTCTATCTGTCGTTTGGTATAAAAGCACAGCGCGAGACGATTGCTGACGTACATTTCTGGCTGCCAACATGATGATCATCACTGTGAAGCCAACGATGACGCTAATAAAGGCAATAGTGTGGGCTGCGTTTCTTGCGCCGATGGCTGTTCGTGCTCCGATTAGGTTTCCGATGCGATTTGAGGCGACGACCCCTGGTGAGATGTCAGACGCATGAATTGTTTATTGCACTGGACACTGACCGAACCCAAAAGGCAGCGTGCTTATGACTATGGATGTGGTTAATGCATTATAAGACGTATAAGGGAAATCGATACTTTGATCGGTGGTCATGATGACAGACTGCGCGGCCAGTGGAAGCTCTCCGAGCCGGCCGGCTGCGAGGGCTACTATTTCGAATGCAGCCCTGTTCACAGTAAGTGGGACGCCCGAGTTTGGGGCAGTAACGGCTCACCATTCTGTACCTACCATTAAGATACCCGGGAGTGCCAACTTGAGGAACTCGACGCAGCTCTCGATGTTGAAGACAGCCTTGGGTTGAAAGCCACCCCACGTAGCGTTTTGTTTGTGCATGGAAGACATCGATGTCATTGCAATCAAGAGGAAAAATGCACACCAGTAGGTGATGGAAAGCGCAACAGGACAGCCAAGCATGCCCAATGAAGTATAATGGACCAGGAAAATGTTTAGGGCGATATTGATTGGCGATACGATGACCAGTACCCAAGTAGCGGCTTTCATAATTCCTGCATATCTTGTAAGTCAACGGACGAATGCTTGACATGGGACTGACCTTGGCATTGCAGGTATTTCTTGAGGGACTCGAAAGCAATATACCCAGGCGCACCGAACAACAAGATCCGCAGAATATCTTGCACGTCCTTGCAAAGACGAGGGGGCTCTTTGATAGCCAACAGGACAGGCTCCATGAGTGCCCAGAGCACGCCGACGGGAATCAGAAGAATCCAAAGTAACACTACGCAACGCTGGAAATGCACAGACAGATCGGTAGAACGACTTCCTCCAGTAAATGCCTGAGAGCCTAAGGTATCGAGAGCCGATCCCCCTCCCAGTGCAACGCACCAGCCTACAGGACGTGGGATCATCCTTGCAAAAGATAATCGACTTGACTACTCGCCAGTAACATAGGCCAGCATCATCGAAAATGCCGCCGCAGAAAGTTCTTCTGGGCCCAGACGGCCTGTGATCACGATCGACACTGTCTGGATAGAATTCTGTAAAATATAGGACAAAATGACTGATTGACATCGGTTGTTAGAATATGCTTCTTGGGGCTGACGAAGTATATCCTACCAGGGATTGAATCGATGACAAGGGAGGCGACAAGGCGGGGCCCGATTGTTCGGTTCTCTCCTGCCACTTCGGGAAAGTTCTGAAGGAAATGGTCATTCAGTTGCTGCTGGGTGCGCTGAGCGTTGGGGATGAGGTGTGCAGTTTCATCCATGGATCTAGTACGCGACATGATGCGAAACTTGATGAATAGCAGCTACCAATCCAGTGTTTATAGCGGATTCCGAGGCAACGGACTATATAACGGAACCTCGGATTGTCCCATGCCGATTCCCTTTCGAAATCCTCTGGGACAACATGTATCCTTCTCAAAAATGAGGCTTGCATCGTGTTTGATCCTATCTCTGGAGTATTTTTGTGAGCCGATTTTTCCGATGCATTTCCATTTCACTATCCCTGATAAGATTCATCTGGCAGATTGGGTCTTGCGTTTTCTGCCTCATGGCGGAAATCATCTTGCACCTGTGATGTTATCAAGACAGAACCATCATTTTTTGCGGTACTCGTGGCGTGATAGCAGGTCATAAGATACGATTTTTTTCCCGCAAGAAAAGCTTTTTAGGTGGCCTAACGCTTGTTGAAACTCATCAGGACCTACCCTCTAGAATTTTCCCCCGAGATGAAATTGCAAACTGTCACTCTGTTCGCTTTGGTGTTCGCTGCCGTTGGCCTCGCACACGATCATCACCACGAAGACCAAATTCCTCTGAATTATGTCAAATATCCCTACCAGGCTATGTATCCGGGCGACGATGAAGGTATACAATAAAATACCCCCCTTTTAACTGCCGCTCACCGACAATGCAGTGACTGCGGACTCCATTTTTTCTGGAATTACCACATTTGCAAAACTACCATGGGTACAATGTCTTGGCAAGGACCGGGATACTACTTTTGACATCGCATTTATCGGTGCCCCTTTTGTACGTCATTGCACCTCTGATTATTCAAAAGGTTTATTCGAGTGTTCTGCACAGGATACAGGGACATCCTACCGCCCTGGTGCCCGATTTGGGCCTGCTGGTATTCGTGCCGGATCCCGTCGGTTGACCTTGTATGGAGGATACAACGTTCCTCTCGAGGTCAACCCATTCCTTTCTGGACTAAAAATCGTGGATTGTGGTGACATCCCGGTCACGCCCTACGACAACAAGTACGCCATCCAGCAAATTGAAGGCGGGCACAAGGAACTCCTTCACCGACCTGCTTTTTCCCCACTTGGCAACGACGCTCTCACCGGCAAACCCCTCGTTCCAATTTCAGTCGACGGAAAGAATCATCCACGTATAATCACACTTGGTGGTGACCACACAATTGTTCTGCCTTTGCTTAGGTTCGTTTCGCTTTCAGTAGGTAATTTGCAACTAGTGCCCAATGTCACGCACCCAGGTCCATTCACTCTGCATACGGCCCAATTTCGGTCATCCACTTTGACTCCCACCTAGATACCTGGAAACCCTCTGTATTTGGAGGCGCCCCTTCCGACCAGGCCGCTATCAACCACGGCACATATTTTTACTGGGCTAGTCAGGAGGGTCTGATTAAGAACGGAAGCTCTATTGCAAGTATCTCATTTCCTTCCCTTCCAACACCCATTTTTGTCACCGAATTCTTTGATCCTAGTTTATCATTGAATATCTAGCATGGCGCTATCCGGACTACGCTATCAGGACCAGCCGATTACGCTAATGACGACGCCTCTGGCTTCCAAAGAATCGAAGCCCGTGAGATCGACACCATAGGTGAACAAGGCCGACCATTTATCGTTGTTTATTGTCTGAATGTGCCGTAGGCACTGACGGAATTATCAACAAGATTCGGGAGACCGTCGGCGACCGACCTGTTTACCTGTCCATTGATGTATGGTATTTCATCTTGATGTTGAGTTATTAATCAATTTATTACAGATTGATTCAATCGATCCCGCATTTGCTCCTGCGACGGGTACCCCGGAAACTGGCGGTGAGTTCATATATCGTTATTTAGATGATAAGCTCAGTTATCGGAAGGCTGGTCTACACGCGAGTTACGCACCATCCTCAGAGGCCTGGATGGTCTCCACATTGTCTCGGCCGATATTGTTGAAGTTGCTCCCGCATATGACACCAATGCAGAGCTTACGACCATGGCCGCAGCCGACGTACGTGATGTATATCAAATTCCGATCCGTTTTTAACCCTAGCTTCACAGGTACTTTTCGAGGTCATTAGTGTCATGGCCAAAACCCCCTTGGGTAAAGTTGCGAATTAAGAAGATTGATTTCACCTCAGATCAAGTTAGCTGTTTTCCTCAAAGCAGCAAAATAAATTTCTTGGTACTCATTTCCTGCTTCATTTCAAAGATTCCATCTATGCATTATTAGTTTAGTCCTGCATCAAATGCCGTTGGTCGTAGAGTAATTACTATTTGCGTTCGCACTGTACGACATCGCTGGACGGGGATTTCAGATATCCAATCACAGCCTTCATGTAAAATATCTAGCACATGGTACTCGCGCCATGGGGCAATTGTAAATATCGTGGTTTTCGAAGGATCAGCGGGTTCGCTATCCCAAAAAGGAAGGTCGTAAAGATCAGCGCGGTCGACTTTGACATTTAGTTAGTCTCCCACTGGCATAGGCAGACCCTAATAGAAGGAAGACAGTCATTCCTCTGGACTCAATCAGTTATACGCAAGACGCAGCTGGTCTCGTTATATTCTACAAGAATCCGGATCCTGCGTACGTTCGGTATAATATTACTGTTCTTTTACGTCGTATGCTAACGTACTTGATCTATAATAGAATCTTGGCACCACTGGATGACATTCCAGCTGCAGGGCACCCCTCACCGTTATTTCGCCATGCTTTCATATGCTTCATGTGTCATGATGGATACGAAGCAGGCGGTCCATACGTGTTGCATTACATACTGACCGCGGGCATAAAAACGTCACTATTGCTGTACTTACTACTTAGGGGCCTGAGATACGTGACTCGGACATGGTTCAAGAAAAAATGGAGGGTGAAATTCGTATTTTAGATATGCTGCATGTGTAATACCCCAGTCTTGAACAGAAGGATAACAGCTCTGAGTATTGGTAACTAGTGTGCATGTGTATATCGGATAACAAGTCGGAGCGCATTGATGGCCCGTTCACCGGACGCTGGTTAGTAACCCTACTATATTCTAGATTTGAGACAGGGTAGATGCACTACACATCTTTATCGAATTTGAATAGGATATGTACATCAGATGCACAGGGAGTACTAGGTATTGTTTCTCTATCTCAACTGAGTAGTCTTCTACAGATGCAGAGCATAATATTTGATTGAACATACGTCACTAGCATCTACGGATGTGCTTTGACAAATATCACCATTCAAAGCTCTTTCCCATCTAAAGACGGATTATCAATATTCTTGATCGGGCCATGGAACCACTTATGCGCTGAAACGACCCAAGAGATAGACGCAAAGACGAAAACACCCATGATAATCACAACAGCGTAGTCTGTGCCATTCTGTCAGTAACCATATCAAGACCATCGGAATCGGTCGATATACGTACTCATCCCCACCGGGGTGGCTGTTTGTGTTGGGGGGAAAAATAATAATAAAACAATGAATGTTACCCATGCAACCGCTATGATCCCAATAGGCATATACCACCTTCCCAGGCTGAATGTGCCAGGGACTAGCTTATCACGGCCCGATGTGATACGAAGGAAGATGGGTGTTGCATAAGACACGTACAAGCCGATGACGGAGGCCCTGGAACGTGGATAATTCCTGAGGATACGGACTTTACGAAGTGGAGTCCAACGTACCCTGCAAGGGATGAAAGTGCGGCAGCAGAGAAGCCTAACAAGCCACATACAGCGGCACCAGCCATTACCAACCAGACAGCATTTACAGGAGTTTGCGTGCGCCGATTGATCCGCTTCCACAAATGAGAGCCGGGAAGAGCGTTATCTCTCGCAAAAGCGAAGATGACACGAGATGCATCGACTCCTTGTGCAGCTCCCGTCACGAACTGATCAACCGATTATTCATGCGAGAAACAGATAATGATAATTCTTCACCGTACCTGGACAACAATGATAAAACTCCATATTGCTAGCATCCCTCTTTTTCCAAGTACATCCAAAAAGAGCTGGCCCATGGGAAGTGGCAAAGCACCAGTTAACAAGTTGGTCACTGAAGCCGTTGCAAAGGAGCACGCAATAAAGAGAAGCCAGCCCAGTACTTGCGTCCCAAATACACCCACGAGGATTGCAATGGGTGCTGTACGCTGAGCACCGGCTACCTCTTCAGAGATGTGTGCAGCGGAGTCATCTGGAGTTCTATGAAGTCAATTGTACATCCGCAGACGACATCTGCCTACTCACAGCCCGTGAGCGTCCACATTGGAGCTGTGAAAGCAAGAAAGAAAGCCCATCCATCTGTACACGCGGTCGGTCCATGCCCTCAGATTACGAGCTAGTACTCACTGTTGCTCCATCCTGTGTTGTTCTCGAACATAGTGAAGGCATCTTTGGTGGATACCTTGTTGTCACCAGAGCAGACGAGTAGAGCAATGATGGCGGCTATAGTGGTACCAACTGTTGGAAGAAAATGGGATCTGGAAGTTCATCTACAACTTGTAAATTAATACTTGCCATTGACAATCACGTAAAACAGATTCAAGCGGGCCAACACGTTCGTGGCAGCAGAGCATACCAGGCCATGGGTAAATAGAATGGCAAGTAAGATGCCGTATGTGGCACCAGGGCTCACTATCGTTGCTCCATCAGAGCTCACCGCAATCGCGGTAGTAATCATCTGTGCACTACACAAAGTAAGTCACAGGAAGTATAGTACTGCTTAACGAACCATGTAAAGTCGATGGAACACACGAGAGTAACTTGGCCCGTGATATTGGCCCATCCTGGAAACTCCATGATGAGATGAGAGTTTATTTTATACAATGATGTTCCAACCTGTGATCCAGCTCGCTAATGCGGAGTATTTCGGAGGTGCGAGTTTAGCGGAAAAGTAATAGAGGCCAGCAGAGGTCCTAGGCGAAAACGGGCATGTGAGGTCCCAAGTCACAGTATTGTGGAAGGTGACGAAGATATTTACGGCATTGATGATACCAGCTCCGCCATTGAAGATGCCACTGCCATCACAAAGAAACAGGGGATCAGCCATCCCCAGACCATTCCAACGTGACCACCTACAGACCTGCGAGTCAGCGTCACTTGCGGCTGCTGTTGGAGAGTAGGCACACACCTGAGACCAATGGAAATGAGAATGTCGATGTTACAGAAGCCACCACACCCATGATTGAGAAGGCAAAAGCAATTGTCTCGATCATCTGGACAGAGTTATTTTGGCTTCCATACGGGCGGTTGTTAAGGAGGGACTGACTGAGAACTCGCGCTTGAACTCAGCTTTGTAGCCAAGTTCAGCGAGTAGTGTATCGTCTGCATTGCGTGACGGAGTGGGGTAGCCCTCAATGCTGGTAGTGCTGACGCTAACTTGCGCCTGCTTCTCGCTGATCGACATTTTGTCAATGAATCTGGGACACGATGAGAAAAGGGCAGCGGTGGGTTCTTACTCTTCTTTTACGGCAAATATATCAGTCAAGTTGGAGATAAGAGTATGGGCGCTTGATGTCAATTACTAGTAGGTCATGTCAACTGTTGAGCCTCCCGCTGGAAGGATATACGTCACTCGGTAACAATATCACTTATCTCTTGAGTGACGTGGCTTGACAATGTGGTGTTCGGATAACGGGAGGCACACGCTCAATGCCATAAATGATCGTAACGGCCGCGGTGCTTGCGCCCCAACTACTACGCTTTGCCTCATGCGATGGGTTGGGGGATAAAGAGAGGGTGGAGAAGGGAGGGGAGATGGATAGGAGGAGGAGGAGGAGAAAAGAGGAGTAGGTGTATCATAGTATTGTACCCAACTCGGGCGAGCTAAGTTACGCACCAACTCAAACTTTAACCTACACCTTATATTCGTCACAATTTCCCCAAGGCACACAATAACGATACGTGTTCGACAGAGCCCTCCTCCCACTAATGTTGGATGTTGGGGATTCCTGCAGCACAAGTTCGTGTTCGAAAGGCCGACACGTTGAAATGTTTGTGAGTTATTACATAATAAGTAGAGTTCAAACACTCTGAGAGCTACTAAATGTGGATATGTTTTACACTGCCACTGTAACCACGGTCCGCCACTACCTACATCATCCGCTTGTAGTAGACGTTCAACGTTCAGCAGTAACTGTAACAGTACATTTCATTCATCAAAGTGGTGTACATGTTTCAATCACGCTCTGGTGTAAATTCATCACCGTGTCGCTGTCTACTAGGCTGATCTTAAATCGTCTGTGAGTGAGCATTCTCTGCCGCCTCCTGTTGCCGGTCCTTGGCAAGGGTCATGGGACCGTACCGTACGCTCCCTCGTATATATATTGTTGCGTCGACATTCTCACCATGACTAAGACTTCAGGATTCCCCATCACACTGTCTGAATCTTCTTGCGAGCCACCAGCACCTAATGCCTAGAAAAGTTCTCATTGGATTTGGCGTAGATGTTGATGCTGTGGCTGGTTGGTATGTCGTTGTCCGTTTGATCATGAAAAGAATCAGCGCCGAGGACTATTATGCAGGCTTGGGTCCTATGGAGGAGAAGATTCTCCGTTGGATATTTCCCGAGTATGGTCATGGTAACTTCATATGATTGAGAGCTCAAGTCAGGCAGGGAATGTATGCTGGAGAAGTTGGAGTACCTCGCCTTCTGAAGCTGTTTGATAAGTATAAGATCACAACAACCTGGTTCATCCCCGGTCGGTCCTAAGTTCAATGCTCTCAAGACACGTGTAATTGATTGATCGCATATATAGGACATAGCTTGGAGACATTTCCGAAGCAAATGGAAGCAGTTCGAGATGCCGGTCATGAAATGTAAGCTTCCTTGGATGGGATCCTTATCTTTCTCATGTCATGCGCAGAGGTCTCCATGGATACTCCCATGAGGTACGTAGCAATAATATCGATATTAGACATGTTGCTGAATGTTTCCAAAGAACCCTGTCTCTATGACGCTGGAACAACAGCGAGACATTTTGGACTACACCTACAAGCTTCTTACTGATTTCAATCATGGTGTTCCTCCAAAGGGCAGCGTCGCCCCTTGGTGGGAAACCAGCAAGGAGGGTACCGCACTTTTGTTAGAAAAGGGCATCGAATATGGTCACAATACACCGCTACTCGTTTCAAGCAAGGTATTGACGTCATTTTAACAGATCACTCCAACATGTCCCACGAGTAAGGCGGTATACAAGTCCTGACAGTGATCACGCATAGTAATGCTCGCATTTTTCAGTTCGCAGATGTATTATCTTCGTGATGAAGATACGTGGACGAAGATCGACTACCAGGCGCAAGCTCACACGTGGATGAAGCCGCTGCAAAGGGGCAAGGAAACGGGACTCGTCGAGATTCCTGCTAACTGGTCCGTCGATCGTATCACTGGTGTCTGCCATTTCATGCATCTTACACATTTGGAAAGGTACCTTGATGATCTTCCCCCAATGATGTCAGATCCTGCGACTTGTGCACAAGTTTAACACACTGACATTAATCTAGGTTCATTAAGTCAAGCTCAAACTCGCATGGTTGGGTGTGTCATCACGTTTGAGGCACTTCTGAGGTGTCTCATTCACGTATCCAACAGGTTAACACTCGAGATGTCGAGCAGCTTTGGAAAGACACTTTCACTTACTTGTATAGGTAATGACACCAGCTGTATTGCAATCTACTGTCTGACCACGCCACTCAGAGAAGAGGAAGATTTCGTGTTCCCTCTCACGATCCACCCAGATGTCAGCGGGTCAGTCTCCCCTCTTTGATACTCGAGCGACTCTGATTTTTGGTACAGTCGTCCACACGTACTTCTTATGCTGGTATGTTTCATACATCATGCTTGATGCACTCTAAATAACTGGCAATACATAGGAGCGTTTTATTGAATGGGTCAATACCCACGATAACGTGCACTGGGTAACCTTACACGGGATGGCTCAAGATTTTAGAGCCAGAAAAGGACCAGCACCAGGTGCCGTAATGCCTAAAGGCTTCTCACAGCATCTGTGAAATGCTGTACATAGTGTTGTCGAAGACTTCTTCACGTGGATGAATAATAAATGACATGTATCAGCGTTCTATCAATTTGGTTCGATAACCTACACGTGTAGAAAGCCCCAGGAGATATTAAAACATGGATCGCGCCAAGAGCGAGCCGCAATAGGCCGCAATACAACCCATAGTCATGGGGTCACATAACAGAAGATCTCTCCTACGATCCTTGTCTTTCTAAAGATATATAAAGAGCCTCTTCTCATCATTTTCTTCACCAGAAGTACTAATCTAACAAGATGCCCCGCGAGATCCTCATAGGATTTGGTGTTGATGTTGATGCTGTGGCTGGATGGTAAGTTTTATTCATTGTGAGCTCCGAAATGACTGTTCTATGCGACCACTTTAGGATAGGCTCGTACGGTGGCGAGGACTCGCCCTTGGACATATCTCGTGTATGATCAAATTGCTTTTGACCTGTAAGACGTTTTTTTCATGATCTTTTAGGGCATGTATGCGGGCGAAGTTGGCGTTTGGCGAGTATTGAAGTTGCTTGATAAATACAACATCAAGGCTACTTGGTTTATCCCAGGTGAGTTCGAGGTTTCTTACTAGGGCTTCATACACACCATTAATGTACAGGTCATAGCTTGGAAACGTTCCCAAACGAGATGGCAGCTGTCAGAGACGCAGGTCATGAAATGTTAGTCCTGTGTCTGTGTCACCATGACCATTAACTGATAGATATCTAGAGGGCTCCACGGTTATTCGCATGAGGTGCTTTCGCATACTTAACCCAACTAGACTGAGATGGCTCAACCAATTTTACACAGAATCCAGATTCATTAACGCCAGAGCAACAACGTGACATTCTTGATCACACATATAAATTGCTCACAGACTTCAACCATGGAGTGCCTCCAAAGGGCAATGTGGCACCGTGGTGGCAAACAAGCAAGGAAGGCGTTGCCCTCCTTCTAGAGAAAGGAATCGAGTACGGTATGCCTACAGGTCGTGTCATGATGCTGAGTCGTTCTCATACTTCCATGTAGATCATTCGAATATGTCTCGCGAGTGAGGATCTGAGATGTGTATATCCCGCTTAGATATTGACTATCGTGTTTGCAGCTCTCAGGCGCACTACCTTCGTGACCAAGATACGTGGAACAAAATCGATTACAAGGCGAAAGCGCACACGTGGATGAAACCTCTTAAGAGGGGAAAAGAAACAGGTCTCGTTGAAATACCTGCTAGCTGGTAACGCTGTCCCCTTCCGGAGTGATCGATTATAACTCAATTTTCCATCAAAGGTACCTCGAAGACATGACACCGATGATGTGCGTTTTATACTTCATGGAAAAGCGTGCTTCATTAATGCAAAACCCAGGTTCATGAAGGCTAGCAGCAATTCTCATGGATGGGCAAGCAAAACATGGTACAATTCTTCAGACTGTTGACTGACTTGACTATGCTCAGGTCACCCCTCAAGCCATCGAGCAACTTTGGAAGGATACCTTCACGTATCTTTACAGGGAAGAACAAGATTTCGTTTTCCCGCTATCTATCCATCCGGATGTCAGCGGGTAAGTCTCATACATTGCTTTCGCATTCAAAATAAGTTGACTTCTTCGATTTAGACGTCCCCAGGTATTACTCATGCTGGTGAGTAGATCTAATGACCTACAAGCGTACTTGGGTGACACGCATTCCTGCGTTTAGGAACGGTTCATCGAATGGATTAATACGCATGACAACGTGAAGTGGGTTACGTTCCATGAAATGGCAGAAAGTTTTAGGGCAAAGAATGATCCTCCTCCGGGTGCTGCGATGCCAAAGGGATATGTGAAATATAAAGCACGGCTGTAGTACTAGAAAACACTAGCTGGTCGAAAATCACACATAAAGTGACATGTAGCGAGCGCTTATATTGCTACATAGGTTATGTGATGAATGATAAGCAACGGCCAGTCTATTAGCTAGAAGTCGATAGGAGTTTCGCCAAAATAGGCTGATAATTGGATAGACTTACCACGCCAAAGTATGGCAAGAGGGCACTGAAGGCGTTCCGAACATCCCGCTTTACTCATCCGTCCGTCTAGCCTGAGTATATATATAGCTCCCACCTCGTGATCGATGATACCTATGTTTTGGTGGCACATGCACGTCCATATCATGGATCCTATAAGAACTCAAGATTGCCCACCCCGGCCCACTGCCAAGTTCAACTCGAATATCTCAAGTCGTCTTATCATTTACACCCCGAGCAGACATGTCTGTCCCACGTATCCCACATATCCCTGATGAGCTGCAGAAGGGTGCCAGTATTGTCGTTGAGACTAAGTACGGTCCTGTCAAGGGTGGCAGAACTACAAACGGCGCTTCAGTGTTCTTAGGTGGGGTTTTCGACCAGATCCTTTGCACTCACATGCTGAACCAAGTACCTAGAGGTGCCCTACGCGTTGCCGCCCGTTCGCTTCCAGGACCCAAAGCCTCTACCTCCTGATTATCGATACGAAGACAAGGACTACATTTACGAGACTAAACGTATGTCAAATCATCAAACTCGTGTAAATCATTGCCATAAGACAGAATTGCCTTAGACTGCGTTCAGCCCTCGAATGATGGACAGGGTGCAGGCACAGCACCAGCGGATCGTAAGGGCTACGGAGAGCCGTCAGAAGACCCGTAAGCAATTCAGGATATCGTTTCCAGCTCTAAATTTAACACTTTCATTCTTCAGCCTCTTTGTCAATATTGCGTGCCCTTCAGCATCGAAACCTGGAGCGAATCTGCCAGTCAAAGTATACATTCACGGAGGGTAAGTTGTGCATTGAGTTACAATTCTTGGTGACCCATTGTCACAGATTTCTTCAGTTTGGTTCACCCCATGGCTTGAGCTGCCAGTCCCAATACGTGGCCGAGTTAAGGAAAGAAATTCATGTCAACATCGGCTATAGGCTCTCGGTGCTTGGTTTCCTTGCGTGCGACGAGCCCAAGATAGACGGAAACTTTGGCTTCAAAGATCAATGGTTAGCGCTTCAGTGGATTTCGGAGAACATTGCATCATTTGGAGGTAAACTTGAACGGACGTCACGCCAGATTTCGTCAATATCCTGACAACATGTGCAGGTGACCCAAGTAATATCCAACTTTCTGGGCTGTCTGCCGGTGAGTGAAGATTTCCTTTGAATTCACAGTATTGCCAACGAGCAACAGGTGCCCATGCCGTACACCAAATCTTACACCACCTTTCACACCTGCCACCAGGACAGAACTCTCCGTTCCGTTCCGCTCACTTGCAGTCAAACGCAATGATGTGAGTTGCTTTTATCACTTACTGTTAACTTACTCATTGCCCGCAGGACTATCCCTAAAACCCTGTTGGAGCTGAGGCAGTCCTTCCAAGCCCTTTGCCGTACCCTCGGTCTCGATCCTAATGCCCCTGACGTTTTGGAGACTCTGAGAGACCCTGCCAAAGTTCCTATCAAAGCCATGATGAAGGTAATAGAGACAGACGAGGTTGGTGTCGAGCACGGCACGTACCGAGGATGTCTTGATGGTAGTTGGATCCCTACCACACCCGATCCAATGACCTGGCAACGGTCAGGAGGCCTTGCTCGTGCTCTGCGCGAGAAAGGAGTCAAGAGCATTTCTATTGGCGATCTGAGCGAGGAGTGGTACCTTTATGCCATCGCGCACCCGGTTAAAGGTCCACAGGATGTGTTCCCTAACGTCTTGCGGTACTTCCCACGTCCCGTCGTTGAGAAGCTTGTGAACATGTACCGGACGCTCCCAAGTACAGCAACTGTCGAAGAATCGATGAGGCACATGGGAGATATTCTAAGTGATGGACAAGTACACATCCCCGTGAGGATGTTTGCAAGAGATTTCCAACAGGCGGGGTTCCCAATTCTCAGATATGCGATCCGCTGGACCCCAGAACAACTGCGTCCAAAAGGTACATCAGCATTTGTATATGGTTGTGAGATGATTACTGAAGCTCGTGCTACAGGGTGGGTCACGCATGGAACTGACCGCTGCTTCTGGGCTCTCCGTATTCCGAGCATGAATTATCCACAGACGAAGAAGGCGATTGAATGGCTTGACGCATTCGATAAGGAGATCGCCGCCCTCGAGCAACAGGGCAAGCCAATGCATACGGTTGATGAAACTCTAACCATGCAGGAGGACCAAAGCATCGTGTGGGCAGAAGACAAGAGATGGGCCGAGTTAATGAACATTGCAAAGATATTGCCCGGTGAATCCTGAACATTGCTAAACACTAGCACTCATGTAATCTAAGACTGATGGTGATCTCCGAGTGAAAATCAATGTATAATACGTTCTACATCGTGAATTTGAGACTAGCCAGTAAAAAAAACGAAATGCAAGTTTATCGACCTTTGTCATGATTATAGACCCCTTTCGCAACATTCAGTTGTAGATCGCAAGTCATCGTGATAGCCTTTGAAACGTAGAAGTCACAAGGACAAGTTGATAGAACATACTAATACAAATCACTAGTTAAAAATTCAACGGCGTCTGAAGAAGTCTCAACATACGAGTGCACTGTATGCAATGCACTACATTGTACAGACAAGCTTAGGCCTTCTTGAAGCCCTTAGGCATAATGGCACCTGGTGCTGGGTCATTTGTGGCTCTGAAATCTTGAGTCATTTCATAGAAGGTCAACCACTGGATGTCATCGTGAGTATTGATCCATTCAATGAACCTCTCCTATGACCACCAATGAGTTGAAAAACAAGGAGGACGTTGGGTGAAATATACCAGCATCAGAAGTACGTGTGGACGACTGTGTCAAAGACCGAGGTCAGAACGCTCAAATGGTAAAAAGTGGGGACTGACCCGCTAACGTCCGGATGGATGCTGATGGGAAATACAAAATCCTTCTCTTCTCTGTTTGCCATGAATCAACAAGGGGCTGAAAACCCAGTAATCTTATCCTTACCTATACAGGTAAGTGAATGTATCTTTCCAAAGCTGCTCGACAGCTTGAGTGCTGACCTGATGGATGAGTGAATAGACGCGAAAAGGTTTTTAAACGTGTTAGCATACCCAACCATGCGAGTTTGAACTTGATTTAATGAACCTAGACTAGTGTCAGCATGGTACTTTTGTGCACGACTTGCATCTTACATCATGGGGGGAAGATCGTCAAGGTACCTTGCGACACGTATCAAATCAGCGGGGAAACCATCGGCGAGGTATTTGACGGACCAGTTACCCGGAATCTCAACGAGCCCAGTCTCCTTGCCCTTCTGCAGCGGCTTCATCCACGTGTGAGCTTTCGCCTGATAGTCAATTTTTGTCCATGTATCTTCGTCACGAAGATAATACATCTGCGAACTGAAAAGAATATAAGTCTGAGTATTTTACGACTGGTATTCCTACTCACTCGTGGCACATATTGGAGTGGTCTGTTTAAGAGGTGTCAATACCTCGCTCAAAATGAGTAGCGATATATAGTGACCATATTCAATGCCCTTTTCTAGTAACAGCGCCGTCCCCTCCTTACTGGTTTCCCACCAAGGAGCGACGCTGCCCTTCGGAGGAACACCATGATTGAAATCTGTAAGAAGCTTAAAAGTATAGTCCAAGATGTCACTTTGTTGTTCCAGAGTCATAGTGACAGGGTTCTTTGAAAATATCCAGTTCTTTGCCCAATATTGATATCATCACTACTTACCTCATGGGAGTATCCATGAAGACCTCTGCGCATGACATGAGAAAGATAAGGATCTCATCCAAGGAAGCTTACATTTCATGACCGGCATCTCGAACTGCTTCCATTTGCTTCGGAAATGTCTCCAAGCTATGGCCTACATATGCTATCCGTCAGCTCCTCATGTCTTGGGAGCATTGAACCTGAGACAAACCAGGAATGAACCAGGTTGTTTTGATCTTATACTTATCAAACAGCTTTAGAAGGCGAGGCACTCCAACCTCTCCCGCATACATTCCCTGTGCTGATTTAGGTTCACAATCATATAGCATCAATGCGAGCATACTCGAGAGATGTCCAATGGGGAATCTTCTCCTCCATAGGACCCAAGCCTGCATCATAATCTCCATCACTAACTCTTATCATCTACAATGGAAAACAACGTACCAACCAGCCACAGCATCAACGTCTACGCCGAATCCAACAAGAATTTTTCTAGTCATGGGTGCACGTTATCGCTAAGAGGTCAGCTAGCCAGTATCGACAGGGGAGCCGTCAAGTCTGAATAATGGTAAGAACTGCAACGCAGTGCTATATATACGAAGAACGTATAAGAAGTCCCATGCCAAACCACATGATCCTAGGCTATGGCAGGCGGGCCGTCCATTATTGCGGGGGAAAGGCGGCGGAACGTGTGGCTCCAGGCTCGTAGAACTAGTGACATGTTAGAAGGCAGCCCGATGTCAAACAGACCAAATAGAAGGAAGATAATCGTTGGTTCGTCCGATCTTTGTTATGACCCGGTGCAAATGTTCGCCTGAAACCTCGCATAGATCCAGAAAATCATGGTCACATAATGCAAGAGTGAAATACTAGTGCAATCGAGATAATCAATTTCTGCCATAGCTTGAAGCTTGAGTACTTGAGTACTGAGTCGCGGATGAAGTTCTTTGCAAAGAGCTTCCGTGGTCAAAATTGAGTTGTCTGACATGTCCAAATTTAGAAACTCTAGTTGTTTAACTTCCAAGTCGAATGGCTGACCAGTTCTTACTACCACGGACAATTTGAAGTCGAGTAGTGACTGATATGGATCGGTACCTGAACTTCATGGCAAGAAAAATGCATCCTATTGATCCGACTGCTTAAAATACTTAAAGCCTAACTTGTACGCTGTAGCTCGATACTCCGCAAACTGCTTCGGTGAGTTGCAAATAGGATCCAAGTCAATTATTCGAACTTCGTGGCGGCTTCAGTGCGTTTCTCCTGAACACGCTTCTTGAGGTCCTTCCATATGTGAACTCCGAACAACACAGTACAGCCCACATAAGCAGCCTGAACGTAAAGTTAAAGGTGCAAGACTCGAAGACTCGTGAAACAAACTCACCGTCACTAAAGAGCCTTTTACGAAACGCCGACAAAGTGACAGGGTATACAGCCCTTCAGCGGTGTGAATAACACCAAGGATTGTAGCAAGGGTTCGAACAGAGAAACCGAAACCGGTGAAGCCTCTAAACGCGTGTGCTGGGGAGAAGAATGTATCCATGTTGGCAACAGGGATAGAGAAGAATGTTGTGCCAGGGGGTGGTGGTGCAAGAAGATAAAAGTACGCGAGAAAGATGAAGGGTGTCATGATAGCTTTGGGAGGGAACCGGAATGTGGTCAATTGGGGAGCTTTGACCTAAAGTAGATGCATCAGAAACAAGACAGATTGAAAGCAATATTGCTTGCGAACACGTACTATACCGAGACCTTCAAGCGCTTCTGTTTTCATGCTCAAAAGGCGGGGTTTGGCATCATCGTATTTTGAAAGCGGTGGATTAAATGGTACCCTAATCGACTTCGGCTCGGACTGGAGCTGCTTATACTTAAGTGTCATGCCCTGGTATATTCGTCAATACCAGTTAAGCACAGGAAGTCCACTGCCCTAGGTGACTTACCTCTGAGTCAATGCTTGACATCTCAGCAGTAACCACATTGTCGTCGATATTCCCGAAATAGTTGACATATGCAACCAGTGTACTAGGATGGTTCTTCATGTACTGGCATAGGGAGCTAGATTTCGAAGCGACGGGGTCTGACATGGCTGCCGTAGAAAACTTGTTATGTCGCGTCGAATGCGGTACTAGGACGTCGATTCTGGCGGCAGGTTTCACTCGAGTGATTCCCTACTTAAGTCGGTCTATATGTACCGGTTTTGCCAGCATGCGCCTCGGGGATGGCACCCCGAGACGAATATGCTCCGACTCGACGGAGCCTAGCCTGTTCGGATATAATTGTAAAGATAAGACTTACTATTACCTACTACCACTGGTTCGTGCCCATCCCTACATCTCGTACCACACTTGGTCTAATACAAATATTAAAGCTACTTGAACAAAACTAAATCACAATGTTCCAGAATGCCCTAAGTACGAGCGTGCAGTGTCCTGTCAACATTCCGAAGTAGATCGGCTCCCAACGGGGTGCCTTAGCGCATCAATTACATCAGGGGCAGATACTTACCTCATAGGCTATACTATAAACTTCGTGTTATTTTGAAGCTCGACTCCTTCAAGTATTCAATGAACTTGAATGAAGTCTCACCATTCGGAGTCACCAAGAGAGTGCCTCTTGTTATCCAACTGAATTGCCCCGCACACGATGCAAAGAGCCGTCTTCGACTTTTCGCCCCGCGCCCTACGTTTGCTTCACATCGTCGTGCTCGTGCTACCTGAGGGCATACTTAGTTGCGGTCTGGAACACATGGTATACTTGTGGTGGACCACAGTACCAATAGGCCGGTGTTTGCTGTTAAGGCAACGAGCTTGATCAAGGCTAAGTTTGAATGAAGACGTAAGCGCTGAGTGAGCACAAATGAAAGATGCGGACCAAGTTATGGAGGTTGGGGCATATGGCCTTGGAGAAGCTTGGAGCTTGCCACCTCCGTGGTTTCGGTGACGTATTCCTGTCAGTAGAACAAGTAGGTCATTAGTACCATGTAATCGAACTGAATCACTGGCTTGAATATCACGGCAAGAAAAAACATCTAAAGCGTCGCTATAATTTAGAAATAAGATAGTTTGTCTGTGGTATCGATACAAGAAACGGAATACCGACAGAAAAACGACCCAGTTAAATTGAAAAGATGTGCCCTATTGCCAGTGGGCATACACGCCGCCGACCCAAAAGTTGAAACAGGTACAGTGAGATAAATGACTGGGAGATTCGCGAGTAGAGACGGGTATCCGGCATGCTGTGGTAACATGAAGTAGGGGTCTGTACTAATCGTGAGGTCATGAATCTAAAGCATCAAAGTGAAGCCCAGTGCAGAAACGCCCAGTGTTAAAGCAGTCTTCCAGCCGATGCTTTGCGCGGCTAGGCAGAGTCCATCGCCAGTTGCTTGCGAGCCGGAGGATGGCGTTGAAGTTGGAGATGCAGTGGTGGTACTAACGCTAGTGTCCTAAACATTACTGCTTGGTGAGTCTGTTCTGCTACCGGTGAGACTGGCATCATTTGAAGCGTTACTTACGGAAGAAGTAGCACTCGGTGTTCCAAGTGCACTAGCTGTAGCAGACATGGAGCTCGTGGTACCAACGGTGGTAGTTGAAGTCGAATTAACGAGCGCGCCGGTACCCCAAGGAATGGCCGAGCCGTCGGGCTGGGTGCTCTCGGCCGCAGGGACGATGTCGTTCGCGTTGTCAGTGATCGTGAATCGTCCAGTCCAGACGCTGTTGTTGGAAGCTGGAGAAGAAAACTGGTAAAAGTAGATAGGCGAGTGGGGTGTGACCTGGGGGGATAAGTACGATTACGATGTGTATAAAGGTGGAATGGGACTGCCGCCAACCTGAGGACAAGGATAAGAGAATGAGGTCTTCGTCGCGTCCGTTCCGTCAACGGTGCCGACCGCTATCAACAGTTGAAGTCAGTATCTCATGACCGAATACATGAACGCACTGGTCAAGTTGACCATGTCGAAGTTATTTCCCGTCTTCAACTGAATGATCATAGTCTTCCACGCGCCGGTGGTATCCGGGTTCCAGCTAATAGAACAGGCCTGGCCCTCGATGAAGACATCTCCAGGCCCAGGATTTGTTGGGTCTGGATCGGCATGTACGAATATAGCAGCAGATGAGGCCAAAATGGTCAACGCGAGGGCAGCAAGCATGTTTTTTGTACGAAAAAACTTGGAGATTGCTTTAAACTGGAGGTTGACAAAAATATGACATTGGCGGTTGTGCCCATCACTAAGGTGCAGCAATGATGAATATGTCGCGACTTACTGAAGGACTATGGTTAAGACGACTCGCAAGACTGGGAAAACAGTAAAAGAGTGACTGGTGAAGCTTTGAAGTGCAAGGGAGCTTGTGAAGGAATTTTAACTTCCCGAACCAAGTTTTTGTACCACGTACGTCAGATCGGCGCCTGTAACCAAGCAAGGTCAGCCCCTCGATCCTGGGCCAGCCTCCAAGTTAAGTTTATCCGTCAATCAAGAGGTTACATGGCAGACTGCTATACGTGTGCCAGTGCCTGAGTCAAGGATGGGTACCCGTTATGGAACCATCCACAAGCACCGATCATTGGGTCTTCACACACTGTGACATAGTTCTCTGAGCCCAGTGGGTGCACGTGTAGTCCGCTACCTTCAGCCTCTCGTTTGCCAACGACGAGCAAACGACAAAGCTATAGACAGCGATATGGCCATCAACACCACCGCGCAAGCTGCTTCTCGAATCTCGATGACATTTGAAGTAGGTAACGATGGAGACAATGGTTATGAGAAGGTGACAAACCGGGCCAACACCGACTTACGCGTGTCTTCGCTTTGCCTCGATCTCCCCGGCGTCCTTGTCCCCAGCTCGCTTACTCTTGTGCCCCGCATATTTTTGCACGCCTCGGCCCTCACTCTCACAGTCCCAGGATCGTGCGTGCAACGGGAACAACTTTAACCGCCCAACGTTCAAACTTTTTCGGCGGCAGTGCCAGCAGCAGCGATCCTATTAATCTGTTCCTTTAGTTTCCGGTGAGGTACCAGTGAACATAACTACAATGTCCTCTATTCACACGCGCAACTTATCTCCAATGGAATGGCTCGACTTTCGGGTACGCGCTCTTGCAAACCGTGGTTGAATGTGACCCATCAGCGAGTCATTCGCTCGGACAACAGTGAACTCCGTCAAGACTCATGCTAAGTATTAAATAGGCAACAGATCATGTTTGTGCAGGCTCGTTATCGCATTGTTTGTTGTCCGTCGGGGCGATGCCTTATAAGTTATGTCTACAAATTTGCCATCACATTGTATCTGACTTATCTCCATAAGTCGATTGCTGGAATAAGTTCTTCGTTTTCGTTAACAAGGTCTAAGGTCCAGAAGCGAATGCACTGAACAGAACAGGAGACTTACTCGTCTCGGCAATTCCCTCAGAATTGTCCGTGTACCATGCGGCTCACACCAAGCTCAATGCTTCCTCCGGGTATCACCAATGCAGTGCACAGTGTGTAAAATGGGACCCAGGGTGTGGGTGCCACCCAGAATATGAGCTGGCGCTGGGGTCCAACCGTTCGTCCGAATCAGCTTGCAGAAAAATGGAGTCCATCAGTAGTCATTTTTGGACGTCCTCTGTAGAACACAATTCTATCTGGTGAGAATTCCCACCGATCTGCCTCGGACTAATGCATCGGAGGGGTCCTGGCTATACACCACCGCAAGCGATTTCGTCACCTTCAACACTATACACATACTCCAGCTTGTCGCGTCGCATCTCTATTGCACTTCCCCCTCCTATTCCTGCACTTTCCAGAACTCGTCGTTTGCGACGAACCCGATATACCTGATATGGACCCCCCCCACGATATTGAGCCCTCGCCATCATATCTTCAGGACACAAAATGTGTACACATAGTGCGCCTATTAGTATTAACACCTGCAACATGACGAGCAGTTGAGGAAGACGCCACAGAGTTCCTTAGAAGATAGACACGGAGGAGGATCACACACTTATTGCACAAAAAATTGCAGGCGAATCGCAGCGCCGATCACTGATCAGAGAACCAGTGAGAAGAAGATATCGTAATATATAGGAAAGGATTTCGTCACATTGGAATATATGACCATGTAAATGCACCGCAATCAGCGTAATCGCCAGCAAGAACTCACCGGTTCCGCGGACACCTTCTATGCACGTGATGCACCCCAACATCATCTCGGTAATGACGAACCAACGATAGCACGATGATTGAGATAGCTGTATTGCTATCCGCAATAATTAGAACTGAGTGTTGAGGAGGCATGGTGTTATTACGAGTGACATTAAACTATGAAAAGGAATAAGTCGAAAGCTGACAAGAGTAACCTACTGGGCGAAAGTATGCTGCTTAGCCCACATAAGTGCACATGCGAATAGGCAAGTCGCTATACCTAAAGGCTAGCGCATTTAAATTACTAGTTCACGGCCCCAAACATACAACAATGTGAAATATTCTTCGAATGGTCCTGTAGAAGTTCCGATGGTAGTCAGCAATCACAATAAGCGGCCAGATCTAGCCTTAAATACTGCATGGAAAAAAGGCATAGATCAGGTCGATTATTGTGCATGATGGAGTACCGAGATTAGCCAAACCAGGGCCAACAGCAGACGCGTATAGTAACATATCGTTCAAGCGTTCTTACAGTCCATCACTGAGGTTCCATATCCATCCGAGAAATGCAGACCAGCGCATTATGCATCATAGGCATGAATCTTTGAAGATGATTCACGACACGCCAACTGAATATACATAAAAACGTACCTCTGCCGCTAATTTTGTCCACTCCGTCAAGGACCTAAGGTACTCGTCTTTTCCCTCATCCACCGGTATGTCTGGGGACCAAATAGTCAAGGAAGAAAACCTTGAGACCGGAGTCAGTCTCCGAATTTCAACACGCGAGCCATCATGATCTGCGTCCACCGCATCGTCCTCATCTGTCTCCATCCGTCGGCTGCATGTTCGTGTTGCTCGACCCTTGCCTTTTGTTTGAGCCATTGTTTCAACCGTCCCAGTATCATCGCCTCGACTCTTTGCATCACTGCTCGGTGCACTAAGGACTATGCCACCGTATCCTTGTGGCAGGTCCACGGTACGACCGTGAACCTGCCTCCCTCTGAATGCCGCGATAAAGCTACGCCCGAGACTACCGTCTACTGGAGGTGTCGCAGGTGGTGCACGAGCCACTTCGCTTGATGAGCCGGCCTGAGTCCCAGAGTCCGCGTCGACTACCATAGCGCCCGCTCCTGCAGGACATGCCTGTGAATCTTCCTCCAATGAAGCAGACTGTGATTCGGCAACTGTAGTTAGGGAGCATTGAGACTCTTCAGCAACAAGGGTGTTCTGACTGTTGTCTAAGGACAGGTGTATTTCGTTAGACGTGTTTTGTGTAAGGGAAAGGTGCGGGTTAGAAGGCGAGGGCTTGACGCGAAAGTACGTGGATATTGGTGCGTGCCCGGAGTGAGAGATGTGGAATGGCATGAGATTGGGCGAGCATTCTGGGAGGTCGAGAGTAACTGGTGATATTTCCATGCTGGCGGTCCTGGCTAGTCAGATCTAGGGCTTTCAAAGTTTCATCGAAATTCAAGCTCGTTGTCAATGGTCACGTGATGCTACTACATTCATTGGAATTGAGACTTTGATTATTCTGATTCAATCGCTTAGTACTTGTCAAACTTATCCTGCGACACCTACGACATACGGTTACCATCGTCTGCATAATCTGAATCATCTGCATCAACATTGCAACCCTGCTATTGCCTGCTGTTGCTCAAGTCACAAGTGGTTCATGCACCACTCCGATTCTTCTGCTCCACATAAATTTACACACTTTAAATTTCAATACCGCATCCGCGGGGACTATCTTGAGCGCCCAAAGTTTTTAGCTTGGGACATCAGCTTGGAATTCATCGATAAATATATGAAGAATAACATGCAGGTCCCTCCGAAGATGCCCTGTGCGAGCCCTTTCTCTGTGTCGACAAACAGCGGTTTGGAACCCATTGGATGGAAAAGTTTGTCGATGACAGGAGGATAACTAGTCAGGGGAAATCGGGTGAGCGTAGGGCTTATCTTTCTCGTCCTCCTGAGTCTTCATCACCGCATGTCTGTAAAACAAGCAGACCGTCAGCATGTTGACCATCACAAGCAAATTGAAATGCAGCACTCACCCTCAAGCTTTAAGTGGGCTTTTTTGATCTCATAGTTCAACGGGAATGATGATGATATCTACTTAGAAGATCCGAACAACCTGAAGTTGAAAAACATACTCAGGAGGCTATGAGGCATCATCTTCAAGTGAGTTTTTTTTCTATATGAAACTTCCTTTTTCGCTGCCGACACTACCCTCCCTGAAAGTTTGTTTCTAACTCGTCGGATTGTTTATTCTGTTTTGTGTTCTCCGAGTCACTATTGAGCATGTTGCATAGGTTCCTACAACAGCGGCGGTAGAAGTCACAACCTGCACCTCGAACCATGGCGCGATTTCGTACACAGATTGGGAGTTGCTGTGGACCATCTTATCACTACACGACCAATATGACAAGAGTACCCATTCTGAATGGCCCGCGACAATAATACATAAATATTAGGAAGAAGTCAAACGCCTGTAACAGCATGCCTTGCAGCGGCTAACACTTGACTAGAACGGTCGGTGCTCAGAGTACTTACATCCTAGACTCGGATATGCAGGTTTCTGCGGCATTGCATTGTTTCGATACTGTGAGTCTTATCGGACACTTGGCAGCTGGTAGTGACGTGTGCCGGCTTAACTGTGGTCGCAATGAACTTTGATTGTTCCACAGTATACGCGTCCACATTCTCCTCGTTGTGCTGGTCAGCGCTGTGATTGACTGTGGTTGCAATGAACTTTGATTGTTCCACAGTATACGCGTCCACAATCTCCCCGTCGTGCTAGTCACCGCCGTGATTGACTGTGGCATTATTCAATCACCATTATTACGCTGTGGGTGCTTCAAGACAACTCACAATTCGGCGCGTCCACAGCTCACCATTTAAGGCGTGCTGTGGCCCTACCAAGAATCTCTTAAATACGCCCATCGAATTGCTCCTTCACATCATCGTCCCCTTCTCCTCATTCTGATCATTACCCTGTCGCCAGGCAAGGTTACTCAAAAGTTGATCAATCCTTCATCTTCTTCGGAACCCCATTCCAGCGCTTCATCTAACGCGCCCATCATAATGCCTACGGATCTTTACACATATATCCCTCTTCTTCCACACCCTGACACAGAGTCGGCTGACCCTCAAGCCCCCACTCACACCTTCACCTTCAAACATACTGGTACAGCAGAGGCGTCCCGAATTCTTCCGGTGTCATGCTCCTATGGCCCCTTTCGTGTTGGGCGTGTTTTGGGCCAGGGTGGGTATGCTACGGCAATGGGAGCTCAAGACATAGCGTCAAATCGCTTGTTGTGTCTCAAGGTCTTTCGAAAGGACCGTCTTGAGAAAAAGTTCACCAAGGAGGTCCTTATGAACGAACTTGAAGTGTACAAGCGCCTTTCGTCAGCGAGCCCGTCCGCAACTAGATTTATCATGGGGCTTGAAATGTCGTTTCAGACAAAGGAGCAAATATGTTTTGTCATGGTATGTTCTTCCCCCCTGCGAGCAGTTTGAGTTGTTTGACTCCATTGGACATATCTAGGACCTCATGGCAGGCGACCTACACAATTTTATGAGGCATCGCTCTGCATATTGCTTCCGGAATGGTCGCAGGTGGGCTGTTCAAATAGTAAGTAGTTGTCTTTCCTGGTTTTCGATATCTCATACCTCCGACTTTGAAGGCCCTCGGTCTCAATGCTTTGCATGAGACAGGCATAATTCATCGCGATATCAAAGCCGCAAACATCCTCATCGATGTTCAAGAGAATGTTAGGATCGCTGATTTTGGCTTGTGTTATGTACACACAGACGAGGAGCCCTTGGATCGACAGTGGGGGTATACGACAGATGCGGTGGGAACGTCCTACTGCATGGCACCGGAGGTCCTGCACTACAGAACCAACCCCCATTCTATGAGGTACGGAGTACCCGTAGACTGGTGGGGGCTAGGCTGTATCATCTACGAGCTGGTTTCGAAGAATCATAAGGCACGTTTCGCGTCTTACTCCGCTGCTATCTTACTGATACCATCTTGTCAGTCGCTCTTTGATAAAGAGGATGATGTGTTGTCCTATGTTTCTTGGTTCTCCAGCCGTGACAGAACATCCAAACGCTTCCCTGTCTTTGAAGAATTCCATGGAAGTATTGGCGATTTACTTTCAGGAGTAAGTTTTGTATCTGTTTTCCAACACTATTATTTATCTTTACTGCGGTAGCTGCTAAACCCTGACCCATCATCACGGTTTGGATTCTGTGAGCTCGTAGACCATAAAGCGTTCTTGCTCCGATGTGGCACCTCGGAATTCTCCGACGCATACTCCCGTGGTAGGTTAAATCTGATTTTTCTGAGAACATCGAGCTTAAAACGCATTGTAGCGCTCGAACGCGCAGAATTACCTGATTCGCTGCCAGACTTAAAACATGGACAAGACACTCACTCAGCAGCGATTTGGTTTCGCCTAGCTTCCTGGGAGAAACCGCGCGTTTCAAATGTGGATTGGGTCAGACCGGCGCATTTTTCTCCGGACTTATGATGTTGGTATTTGTTCCGTTGCGATAGTCTCCATTTCAAGTACTTCATTCCACTGTGTCTCCCTTCCTTGTTACAAAGAATCTTAAAATGTACTTTAGTCTAGACACCTTAGCGCCCTGTGGTTCCCTTTTCTTTCGGTTCACATATATCTTTCACATTTTCATTCACTGTTTGTTCCATATCTCCAGGTGGTGGTGGAAACGGGATGGATGTCTGAAAGTTTGACTTTATAGTGGTAGTTGATTTCGGTGGATTGAGTACGTCATGTTGCAAGCCCTAGAGGAAGATGCCCGAGTGCAAGGTGTATTTGAACGTGGCCTTTGAAAGTACTAATGGAGGTCTTCGCACTACATAACTATAATTAGTTTGCAGAGGCCCCCTGAAGCTTCCCTCGACAGAACCGCATTGATATTCTCCATACGTCCTCCAACATTTATGACACAAATATCGTTATTTCAAGCTCGTCAAGGAGCATCCATTTCATACCGATAGTTCGAGCTGACATCTCAGTAGACTAGTATCAGTGTGCATGCAGTGGTATGTTAGAATTTAACGACTTTTTTTCTGTTGCAACTGATCTTCTTGTGACAACACCAATTAAACTTGCCACCACAGTGATGAATGGGATCACCGTGAGAGGCATAGGAACCGGCTCACAACCATGGACTGGAGCTGCTTTGGCCCTCTTCAAATTGAAGCCATCGGTGGGTTGATACTCCTATCAAACTTCTATTGAAGCCGCTGGCATTTTCATGATTACCATGAGCCAAGTGCATCACAATCATGATGACACTCTTGCCTTCAAACAAGTAATCAGGCCATCCAATGACCCCCGGATTTCATGGTAGGATATATTCGACTCGCAACGGTAATCGTGTCCCCGTCTGCTTGCAATACTGACCTCAGCTGGAGTTCTATCACATTTGCACATGAATGGATATAGTGCTGCCGAAGTCCGGTTCGGTTAGGTTCATCACCCTATATCTGCGAACCCCGAACTCGACCAGTGGTCAGGTTCAAGCAAGATGGGCGAACCCTGGACCGGACGCCTTCGAACGCGTTCGCAAGGGTTCAGTTCAGGTTCAGAACGCGTTCGAACCCTCGAACCCTTGATTTAATTAGCAAAAAAAATCAAAACGAAAATGACACATCAGTAAATTCACACTTTTCTTGGCCACCCTTATTTGCAAAATTAAAACTTAATTACAACTTATTTACCATTATTTACTTGAGCGCGTGCAAA
>MU177898.1:24770-55731 GCA_016695465.1 Suillus americanus
TTTGACCGCAGGTTCAGAGCCACATCGATTATACGGTTGGAGATATTCATCACAGGTGTTGCTTTATCGCCGCCGTTGGCAAAAACGACGACCCCAATATCATCATTGGGAAGGAATGAGGCTCGTATAGAGAATCCTGGAACCGACCCTGTGTGATATACGATCTAATAATCCGGCGTTAGTCACCATGCACAATAACAGATAAAAATTTGTTACATCATGGCCTAGGTACGAGTTTCTGAACCATCCCATCCCATACCCCTGAATAGAGAGCTCGGGATCAGCTGAGGCACCGATGGATACAGAGTACGACTGCGTTGCGTTTGCATACACAGACAGCGGTATGACTGTGACGTTGTTGTGCACACCCTTGTTAAGCCACAATGCAACCCATTTCGACTGGACGGCAACAAACGTCTTCAGTTGGTAAATAGAACGAAGGCAAAAAAAACACCTACCATATCTACGGCACTCGAAATCACACCGGCTGCACCGGCCATCAGCGTTTCCATCTCTTCTGTGAAGCACTCGGGCAGGAGTCTGCCGCTGCCGGTCCATCCTTGGGTGAATCTGCCAGTCTTCCCAGCCTTTGCGGGTGAGAACGTAGAAGAGGCCATTCCCAGTGGCGTGAAGATTCGATCCTCTACAAAAGAGGTGTATGTTTGTGCAGAGTAAGTTTCAATGATATATGCGGCTGTCGTGAACATCTGTTTGTAGATTAAGAAGATGCATTTAGTGCTTTTACTGAACTGCGTTACCTTGTTATTGTACGACCACTGTTCCCGAAGTTCAAAAGCTGGCCTTAAATAGCGCATCCGCAATACATCATCTTTCGGGCTGCCGTCTGGTTCATACGAGTAATCACGGCTAGCTCACGCTCAATAGAATCTTGTGCTGGTACGAAGGATTTGAGTCCAGCTTACCGAGGAAGGCCGGACACGTGAGAGAGGATGTCCTTCATATTTGCTTTCTTGGACGCCCAGTTATCCATCAATTGCCATTCCCCCGGAAGAATATCTTGTACTAAGGTGTGCCAATTAAATTCCGACAAATCGGGAGGGAGCGGCGTGACGTTTCTTCCATGCTCATAGTCATCCATCAAAAGTCCAAGAGCACTCACGCAGAAAGCCTTGGACACAGAAGCCATTTGAAATAATGTCTGGAAATTGCAGCTTCAGAGTTGACACATAAAGAAACTTGAGCAGTTCGCACGTCTTCTGTTGTCTTGCCCCCGTCCTCCGTCATGTGACCCCATGAATGAAATTTCGGTTCGCCGTACCTCGGGACAACTGCGACAGACAGTCCAGTGATGTTCCAAATATCGAGGGTCTCTTGGATAGAGTTGGAGAGCTCTGAGGTGATAACTTGGCCATTGTTCATCCAGACAGGATCAGCTGAGAACGATAGCTGGAAAAGATGGGTGAAAGGCTGGCTCAAGAAGCCTAATGCTACACTCAGCAGTTTAGCCATGATGTCGAGAAGTGGGTAGGAGAATGGTCAGAGCTCGGTGACCAGCCTTGCGAGATCTTGCGCTCAAAAATAACAAACATTTAGAGAGTAGCACGCGGAAGTGAAAGATAAGCTTAAGCTTATAATTATCTCCTGCCCTAGTACCGGACCTTCTCGACTCGAAGCCATTCGACGATAAACGATAAAATTATGTGCAATAAGTATAGAGTATTACATGACTTACATAATCATCACATGTTTGGCCCTTGAGCGATTGGCAAGTGCACTCTTGTACTCGCTCTAGATTTTTATATTACCGTGACTAGACACATTATCGAACCAGACTTCAGCGCTGCAGCTCGGTCTCTCACAGTCATATATGTTCGCTCCTTCTTCGTGAGTTGACCCACCAGTCCAACCAACCAACAACCTTTTCATCTTCCACAATGAACACTGCCTGTCTCAAAACGCGTACTGTTGCGACCATATCCTTCAGGTGACAATGAGGTGTACTGCACCACGAACGTATTTCCAGATCAATGCACGCCTCGAATATAAGATGACCATACGCGAGACTAAGTTGCGAAAACTGAACTGGCTTGGGAGTACTCGACTTTTTTGCATCTACTGTAGCAAAGCCGGAGATCATATCTTGATAATCTTGATAATACGAGGAGCTTCCGGAAGGACTGCAAAAGGTAATGGCGCCGTGTCCAGCGTTGGCGTATGTACCGGAGAACTCTTCCAGTCAAAGACGTCACCATATGGAGGCGTGGTTGCTTTCTTCTCAGGTGTACTGGGTTTACTGAATCGTTGATAGCCTGATAGATGAGCAAAAGGAAAGGAGGATTTGGCGATGAAAAGAACGAACATCGGTGGTGATGGTTTTGGCCGCAGGTCCAGAACCGCCCCCACTATACGGTCGGAGTCTCGGAGATAGCCATCACATACATTTTTTTCGGCTATCGAATGCCAGTCCGTATGAGTAGTCGTGGCTAGCTCACGCTCAGTAGAAATTTGCTAGAGATTTCAACAAGCTCACCGAGGAAAGCCAGACTCGGAGACGTGAAAGGATGGCCTTCAGATTAGCTTTATTGGAAGCCCAGTTATTCATCAAATGCCATTCTGCCGGAAGGATGTCTCGTACTAAGGTGTGCCAATTAAATTCCGTCAGAGCTGGGGGAAGCGGTGTCACATAGACGGAGGTAAGGGACCTGGTGCCATTGATTGAACACAAAGCGGGTATGCCCTGCTGTTCTTCTGGGCTCTTCGAATTCATGAGGCCCCTTCTGCATCGAGAGAATAAGGCTAGCGCCAGCAATGCATACTTCCTAATAGTCTATGATTTACACAGTGAAGCTTCTGAAGGGTTCTTTGTGTGCACACGAGGATCGCAGGACTACTTAGTAGGTAGTGCGGTGTCGAATTGGCCGCCTGGTGGCAGTGGGCACCTAAGGTTTGTATGCCACTATTTGGTTAGCGCTCATGAATTTAATATTCGGCGTAGGCTGCTGCGGCCCTCCTACTTCGTTCTCAACCAACGCATCAGCGTTTCGTCGTCGTTGCAATCAATGTCGCGCCCTTCACCAAAGCTACTACATCTTACTGTACAAGTTCCGGCTGATATCAAAGGTCGTCGGCGAAGCGGGAGTATTGTCAAGGTCGAAGAAGTCGGTGGGCGTACAGAGGAACTTTTGGACCGTAGCGCGTACCTCAACATCAATGCTAACTGGGTGAACGCAAAGGGTGCATAGCGCTACTCAAGTAATGTGAACAGTTCACTGAACCATCTGCTCAGGTGCATGGCTCATACACGTCGTCTTGGTCTTCATGGGAAAGATTATTATCGATACTATACCTGGCATGACACAGCAGATCAGCTGGACACTCGTTAACCTTATATACCTTAATGTATGCTCCGTCCATCCTTCTGTCTGTTTTGCCAATACCGCTATGTCTGACATGCCATGTATCACCGCAGCTCTCGTATCTCATGTTTCATTGGGTCACCGGTATTCCCTTCGATAACGAGCTTCACGGCGGCGCATATGATGATCTCACTCTATGGGAACAGATTGATGATGGCGCGCAATATACACCATCGAAAAAGTGGTTATTCACTGCGCCTATATTACTGTTCGTCTTATGCTTGTTATGCGTCGTATTTCACTCACAGCACACGTACCAGTTTCCTGGCTTCGACACACTACACGAATTACAATCCCTGGCTATTCGCTATCAATCTCACTGCTCTCATCGTACTTGCCATCATCCCAAAACTTCCTCAGGTAGGTCGTCCACGTCACAACCACTCGACTTCTCACTCAAGTCCCCTTGCGTCCAAATTATTGAATATCCAAACATGACCGCTTTCCTTTAGCTCCACAGACAACGCGTTCGTTTCCTCACCAGTGACGCCTCAGGCGTCTCAACGCCTGCCACGCCCTCCTTCCCCAAGATGGACCAGAATCCGCTACATGTTGAAAACCCAGCCGATGCTCGCTTCGGGTGATATCGCGCATCCCTCCGCATTGTTCAGCACCACGGTGCACCATTGTTATATCTTTACGTAAGGATGTTTTCTCTGGCTCTTACCCATCAGGGGAGGAACACAATCACCACACCATTTGCACAACATATACAATTTATACATAAATTCCCATGCTGCGGTGATAATCTCAACTAATGGTGTATATATCCAAGCAATGGCGATTGTAATGCATTGTTCTAACCTGGGTCTTGTCCTCTAATTATCTCCTTTCCACCGACGGCACCGACACGATTCCACGAGGGATCTCGCTTATTGGGCGGGTATGATGCCTTCGCTCCCACTCGGGGCCGACACGTCATTGTAGTGTGAAAGACGCAGCCTAAACATAATAAGCACAGTGAAGCCAAACATACAAATGAGTTGTCACGATGTGAAAATGAAGATGGAAGACCCCTTGCGAACGGGGGGATTAAATAAAAAAGAACAGGAAGGCGAGGCCGCAATGAAAGCGTGTAACAATGTATCGGCGGTAGCTGGACGCTGACACCAGTGTGGGAAACCATAGTGTGACGAAGGAAATTAAACACAATACAAGATCAAACGTACAAATTCCGAAGGAGCATCAAAATAGTCACTTTGCCGACCGCTGGGATGTATATAGATGCCTGCATACAACGTGTTAGCGGCCGTTTGAACATGGACAGCTAGTAACGACCAATCTGAGAATCCGCTGAAACGCACCTTATCCCTTACATCCTTTTCGAAATTCTTGTCTGCTGCGACGTTGACACATACACATCCTTCTTTTAGCCATTCTGTCTTGACCTTGTATGATGCGCTGGGCACAGCACTGATCACAACGTCTGAGATTGCGAGACATTCTTCGAGCGAGAGCGTGCACAGGTGCGAAGTGTGATGCGGGAGGTATTGTCCAGCAGAAGTCAGGTTTGAAGAACGCGGCCGCTTTGTATATTCCTTCAAAGCGGATAAGCGAAGTAAAAAGAAAGAGAAAGGTAAATGGAAATCTACCTGAATGGAGTCGATATCGACGGAAAACACTCTCGCGCCGTCATTCGCAAGAAGTGCGGCGAGAGGGCGTCCTACAACTTCTGACCTGTGCGATATTCTAGGCGACATTCTTTAGATACTGACTGCGCCAGAGCCTTACCGATTGATCACGGTCACAGTCTTCCCGTATGCGCGATCGCCATATGTAAGGATTTTGTTATACACTCCAATATACTCGAGGCATTTGACGACGCCGAGGGGGGTGCAAGGGATGATGGATTTTACTGTTCCGGGTGGAGGGATATCGTCTATTACTGGTTGGACGACTTTTGAAGACGGAATCGTAGATGCGAGCGAGGCAGGCGTGATGAAACGGATACTGGTTATGCCGAGTCAATGACAACCTGGTAATGTCAGGGAAAGGTGGACGTACTTGTGGTACAGATTATAATGGAATTTCGAATGAAGACCTTCTACATCCTTCAGCGGAGAGACAATCTAGAACAGCACAATTAGAAATTCGCACAGGTACATGATATAGATATAACCATACCTGCTGCAGATAATGGTCCTACGAAATCATTAGATCAATTTAAAGTCCCATGCTCCCGAGTGCGCACCTGCTGGCCTCCAAATATTGGATAATACACCTATGTAATAATCAACAAGTGTTCCATGGGACCTCGCGTTGAACTTACCATAATACCATCAACGTTATCATCCTCATTAGCTTCGATGATCGCCTCCTCCACACCATCCCCATCTGACCTCGCTTCCTCCCCTTCATTCTGCTTCACCGCACTCCCAACCTCCTTGAGAATAAACCTCACCCCAAGCCCCTCACATTGCTTCCTCGTAAAGTCAGCATAAAACCTACTCGGAGTCGCGCCAGTTGCCAAGATTCCAACAAGCGTCGGTGTACGATGCGGGGCTGCAAGTCCATCCTTGACTTCAGCGCGGAAAGCGTCCGCGATAGGGTCAACTTTGAGGAGGATGCCTTTACCAGAAACGTCGGGGGCCATTCTGATGCTGTTGAGGGTAGAGTCGACGCCGTTGAAAGTTTCGACCTGTTCAAAATTTACCTACTTTTGCGATCACCTAGATCTGTCGATCATTTGATAACCACGTGGCCGAAATGACTGTTTTGGCAAGTCTCCACTAAACACAGCCCAGACCTCGAGCTATCAGGGTCATACAACCAAATGGACTCAAAGGCTGATAATATTCTGGTAAAAATACAATATATACCTGTGAGAGAATTCAAAGTTCGTGAGCATGTCCACATCTACTCCGTCCAGAAACTACGCAGGGCATATGCATATGTTATCCCATCAATCACCATGAACGCCATTGACTGCGACATCGGCACCATCCGCAAGTGCTGGGACCTCACTTGCTTCTTCCTCTTCATCGTCCACCATCTTCGCGGCACGCTATGTAGTATCTGTTGAGCATATTTCAAATACTTGAGAATAGCCGCTCACCTTCATCGCCTCTGCTTCATTAGAATAATGCCGTCCTCTGGCCCGTACGAAAGCCGCATGCTTAGCAGCAGCTGTTCAAACAATTAAACACATCTCTCGCATTGAAATATAACAAAAACAACACACCTTCCTCATCCATCTCTTCCTCCGTCTCGACTTCTTCACCTGGGCTGCCTTGTGTAGCTCTTATCTCTGCTTTAGCCTCACTTGGGAGATTGAAGCTCGTGCTCCTGCTCCTGCTAGAAGCAGTACTAGCTGATCTCCCAGATGAAGGGCGCCCCGCGCTACTAAGAGACGTTCTACGAGAAGACGGCCCAGACGTATCTGCGCCTGTCGGTGATACAGATCGTGGAGAGGACGACAAGTACTCCATTGACGAGGTCATGTGCCCACCTAGGTCAAGCGATGGGATGTCTGTCGTATACAGCGTTAGATCATATATAATGAATGATTGATAAAATGGACCATACCGCCTTCAATTTGGTCTGTTTCAGCGTTATACCGTACATATGGTGTTTTGGGTTCTGTAATCTTCATGAGACTGTCTTTCTGGATCTCAGTCAACGCAAGATTCTCTTCGTCCCATTGCAAGTTACTATACGCTCGAGGAGGTTAACAAGGATAGTGATTAGCATCTGCGCGGAGGCTTACTGCGATTGTGACCCTGGTTGTTGTGGTGTTGCGTTCTTGAGAATCCCCTTTGGTTTGGGATTAGAGGCTGATCGTGGTAAGCGGGCTGGTTGAGCTGGGTCCTTGATAATCTCAACGGAAGACATGATAGTGACTTGTCGTGATATTCAGTACTTAGTTAGGATGAGGCTGCAGGTGATCGTGGATGTGCCGTAGCCAGGTGGAGGTCATGTTGAACTTCCCCATCTTTGAGGAGCATACCATATCAGGCATATTATACCTTTCTTGGCCAAGCGTTTCAAAGTGATGCACCGTGATGTCCAGATTGTATGTACTCTACAAATGATATCGATCCAATAGGTATGCAACCCGAAATCTATGAATTCAGGTTGATAATCGCGCTCACAAATCTCTCCCCAGCCCTTTCGGGTTCCTGCCTTGCCATCTCGACGATGCTCAAAAGCTTCTTGATGCCAACTTGCAAATGCAAGGTCGCATCCTCCTCCGCGTTGAGGTCAACAGCGAACCCTGCATCTACAAGCATGCGCATTGTTTGTCGGAGCTCGTCTTCTGAAGAGAAGAGCTGCACTTCGCGTAGGACTCGTTCGAGTGATGAAAGGTTGGAAATTGGAGGCACGCGCAACTCAGAATCAAACACATCGGACAAGCCAAGCTCTGTCAGAAGGGGGCGCAGTGAGGTTGTTGCTATCACGAGTAGGCGTTTGTCCTGAGGACATAAAATCAGATACACTCCACATATATCTGACGGAGATGTGAACCTTGGGTGGTTTGCGAGCAATAAGGACAAGAAGGGTCTGCAAAACAGGATTTGAGAACCTGCTGCCGAGCGACGTCCAGTCTGTGGGTCGAGGTCAGCGTGATGAATACAGCCTTATGGGCGATCCTACCTAGCAGTCGCTCAAGGTTGTCAATGACGATGACACTCAGTGGACTCTTATAACTATCAGTAAATGTTCTGGTAATGAACTGTATTTTCTGGGCTTCCGAGAATCCAACCATGCGATCAGGTGAAATGAGCTTGATGAATGGGAATTGGGAAGCCCAAGCAATGGATGCAGCCAATACGGTTTTTCCTGATGCAGGGGGTCCGTGGAGCAGTATACTGACACGCGGTGTCCGTGTCGACCTGGCAACCTGGTTGACAAACAACTTCCCTTTATCGAGGATTTCCTGGGAAGATATCAGCACAACAGATACTGAAGACGCATGCAGCATACCTCAATAATTGGGTCATGATGAATGATCCCATTCGCAATAACATCCGTCAGTTCCTCTTCCGACACACCGTATGCTGGCTTGATTTCCTCAAGTGCCTTGAGGAAATCACCACGATTGACTCTAAGTTTGTCGACGTCTTCCGAAATACCTGCCATGGTGCCAACCTTGACATGGCGATTGAAGGCAAAACTAGTTGCACTCTTCACGAAGCCCTCAATCTCTGCACCCGAGTAGTTCTTCATCATGGCAGCAAGTTCAGGCAGGTCAACGTCCGCGTCCATCACATTGTTCGTCCGCATTTTAGCAGTGTGAATGCGCAAGATCTGGAACCGTCCATGCTCATCCGGTAGGGAAATTTCCATATGTACTTCAAGACGCCCAGGGCGCAGCAAGGCCTCGTCAATCATGTCGATACGGTTTGTCATGCCGATGACGAGTATATTGTTCAATTGATCAATACCATCCATCTGGGAGGGGTGAGCAATTGAACTAGCTAGTGAATACTGTACGTCACCTTTGACAAAAGCTGGTTAACCACACTGTCACCGACACCTGTTCCACTATTCGTGGAACCACGTTGTTTGAAGATAGCATCTAGTTCGTCAAAGATGATAATATGAAGGCCACTCTCGTCTCCCTTTTCCTTATACTGCTCATTGTTTCAGCACAATTGTGCAAGTAGAAACAGAAGCCGCGACTAACCTCTTTCTCAGCATCCGCGAAAAGTTTCCGGATATTCTCTTCTGATGCACCAACGTACTTGTTCAGAATCTCAGGACCATTGACAATTTTTGGCTCCCGAGCATTCAACATTTTGCCAATTTGACGAGCTATGAGGGTTTTACCGGTTCCCGGTGGACCATGGAGAATGATACCTTTCATACATGGCATTAGATGTTTGTCATTTTTGTTTGATGAAAAATTACCCTTCACATGCTGGATTCCAAGCTTCTCGACGAGTGCTGGAGGGAATACGCGTGATGCAAACGCGCGACGGAAGATGGCGCCGAATTCTTCGTCGAGGCCACCGATACCCATCTCTTCGAACTTGAAATTGGGTGCGATGATAGCGTTCGACGCAGCCCTGGACATGAACAATAAGCGGAGCTTAATCCTGAGGTTACAAGACTCACTTCTTCGCACTTGATTTAATCTTGATCATACTATCACTTGCCTTCATAATGGTGACGTCGGTCCTGTCCATCACGACACCCATCTCCATATGTGGCTGTTTGCCAAAGCGCGAGCTGTTCTGCTGATCCACAAGATCCACCACGCTCATAGATGCAACAGTCATTTTGAGCTTCTCTCCTTTGAAGTCGAAAATAAGTATCTCGCCCGGGGCGAAGACCACATTATTGAAGATCTTGACGAAATTACGCGAGATCTCATCTGCAGAGTAAGGCTCTTGGTTTTCATTGCGATTTCGTATAAAGCCGACTTGAATATCGATGGATTGGAGAAAGGGGGGTACCTGAGGGATCATGTCGATGGTGACGTCATCACCTGACAGAGATACACCTATCCATTGGCGCTGTGTAAGCCCGATGGCGACTGTACCCGGTCTGATTGCTCCAGAAGTGTCATGGCTACATGACGCTTAAGATGACTGGAATCAGGTAGAGGACGCTGTACTAACCATGTTGTAATGGGGTATTCCCTTTGAACAGAATCACGATCCACCTTGCGTACCAAAACATGCACACCATGGGGAAAGTCCGAAGGGCAAACAACCAAGCAGTTCCTGAGAGCAAGACCCTCGTTTGGCGTAGTAACTACTGCGTAGCTATAAGTGTAGTCGGTATGAGTAAGGGTGTAAGGTGAGGTAGACATACCTCATTCCCGGACCAGAGCGTGATGGAGGGGGCTTGCGATCGTATGATCTTTTCTCGAAGAGAGACTGAGCAGGGTCGTTGTATTGAGTCTGTGGAGGAGGGTTACGTGCCATGGGTCTTGGAACAGATTCACGAGGAACACTAGAGTATGACGGGGAAGGCGAGGGTTGGGATCTAGAGAAAAAGGACATTATATATGATGTTTAGTTATGGTGGATCCACTTGCAAGCGTGTCGTTGTCGTAGTCGATAAATCAGCCGCAGCGGTAGCTCAGTAAAGCTCTTGCCAAATAATAATCAACAACTCATCTACCCCACAGCATAATTGAAATATTCAAGACCTACATGCAAACTCACTTTAAATTTGAATCTACGAGCTAGCCAAAGGCCATGAAGACAATATACTTGTAACTTGAAGATGCCCTTAGTATATCATGCTTAAGCGGACAGTTGGTTCATACATTGTTCACCGAGTGAAATTACCAAAATAGGGTATGCTGAGAAGGAGAGGAGACGAAACTTAGCTGCTATCACTGGCACGTTCAAGAAGTTCGCACACTTGCTTGGGCGAGCAGCCCCGCAGTATTTCTTTTCAACCAGTCATGTTCTCTGTTGCACGTCGTCTTGCCGATGATTTTCCCCTGGATCGACGTTCTTGTCAATTGCTTGGTCCGACTGCCTTGGTACGTCAAAAATTATTCCATGGAACACTGTATGTATAGGAAAGGTTCATGGTGGTACATCATCGTCAGGTCGTCCAGGCGCTCATGGGCGTGCTCGTAATACTTTCGCTCGTGTATAAGAGGCACCGTGAACCACAGAAACGACCTTGGAGGATATGGTTCGTCCTTGTCGCTTACAGCGATGTAGGAGACAGCTAAAGCTCCCCACAATCACACAGGCTCTTCGATGTATCCAAGCAAATTGTTGGACAGATGTTTGTACACGGTGTCAATGTTCTCATATCCGACCTTGGTTCACATCATAATGCCGGCAATGCATGCACTTACTACTTTCTTAATGTCCTCCTCGATACTACTCTCGGTGAATATCAATGCATCTCACTCTTACCTTCAATCCTCATCCTTGTCATAGGTGTTGCTATAATATACGTCGTCCACCATGGTCTCACATATCTCTTGGCAAAGAAACTCTACCTCAAAGGCTATGAGTCGGGGCAGTATGGTTCCCCGCCGTCAATAGCCTACTGGGCGCGTCAAGCTGCAGTCTACGTTTTTGCGTTGATGTCAATGAAAATGCTTGTTGTGGGGTTATTTACAGTATGGCCAGGAATATCGAAAGTGGGAGACTGGTTGCTCAGCTGGACTGCTATCGGTCACGGCGATGCCTTTCAAATCATATTGTGTGTTGTCTTTGTTTTATGGTTTAAATGGTCTTATCCTACCTTCGTAGCGTCATGGGTCTCTTCCCTATCATCATGAACATCCTTCAATTCTGGCTCATTGATTCCATTGTTAAAGCTTCTTCAAGCTCCGCCGAACTTCCCACAAATTTACCCCGTATGTCTGATGTGCATGATCGAGAACCGCTCTTTCATGCACCAGAAGACGACGAGGACGATGTTCATTGCGACATAGAGAATCCTCAACTTACTTACATAAGGATGCCAACTGGGGATGACGCAGAAACGATAGTTGCATCGGAAGAGTCCAAGGGAAAATACAGCGGAACCACCTCTCCATTATCGATACCCCAGTCTACTACTCCATCTTCTTTGGTGCCGCACGATTATCCTCCAAGCGTCGGAAGTTTGTCATCTCACAGCTCCCGCTCTCGGCACAAGTACAAGCGTTCTCCACCACCTCAACTTGAGTTCCAAACGTCTCATATACCGGCAATCAACTCCCCCGATCCACCTCGATCCCATCTGGCTGATGCAGACCGCAGCGCATCGGAAAGAGAGGATTGTGCTGAGCAAGTAGACGACCAAGAGCGGGCTGGCACACGGACAGAACAGACCAAGGGTATTGCCAATAAGATTTGGCGCCATACGTTTGGGAGCTTGTGAAGCATGAGTTTCTCTGTCATCATCCCACATTCATTCATCATGTATGATTTCCATTTCGCTGCACCACCCATTTGTACAATACGTTCGCGGATTCATATTAATATTAGAGCGTTCGCTCACATAAACACTTTTTGATTTTGGACTTGGCGTTGGATATTCATGTTTTACGCGCTCACCTTACGTCAGACTCAGGCGTGTCACAGCATAGCTAAATTCCCTCCGTACACGCGTTCCTCACTCTCATCGCTTTTTTTACACAGCTGCAAGCCTTAGGCAAATAGATGTCATATCCCTGGAAATAATGCCCGTAAACACACCGTCAGCCTCTATAGAACCCACCTCACAGCCAGATGAACCCCCGAGTGGCACTTTTACCCTAGAAAACATCCTCGGAACAAACCACGAAGCAGTCGAACACCCACGACTCAAAGAAAAAGATTCAGGCGACGCCACTGGACCCGGTGAGGGATGGGACGAAGAATCAGCCGTTAGGCCTGCTGCGGACGGGTTCTGCGTCGAATGCGAAGGTGTGTGGTTGATAGGAAGTGATTGTGCGGATCGGGTCGAGCTTACCGTGTATATAGATCAGCCTGCTCAAGTTGTATGCGATACATGCGCAGATAATTACTGTGAAGTGTGCTTTGCGGCGCAACACCGGAAGGGATCGAGGAAGAAGCACATCGCAGAGCCAATCCCGAGTGGCGCCAAGCCCAAGTTGATGCAAAACGGTGCTGCGGAGGATGCGAAGAAAAATGGGGAGGTACGGACTTTTTTCGGCTTGGTTGTGGTGGAGCTGATGCTTACTTCTGTGCTCAGCAAGAAGACGATGTTGATATGGATGACTCTGATGAAGAACTCGACCGTATTTCGGCTGAAGCATCCAAAGCACCTGTATCTACCCAGATCCTAGGTGCCCAACCTACAATTGGATCCAAAGTTGGCGAGTGGTTTGTCGACCGTTCGAAATACATCCCTCTTCGACTCACGTACGGCGAGCGCAAGTACCTACGTCTCCTCGACGCCGCGCTTCAGGTATCCGAGTACACAGACAAGATCGACACGCTAGGTTTTGGACTTTCAAAGCCAAAGCGTATTGTACATCAGATTCGCGAGCTGTGTGCGATTCTATCTGGCCTCGTCCTTGCCGCAGACTACAAGCAGGGCCAAGAATTGTTCACAGATCGCGATTTTCAGTCCAACGCGGACTTCTACCAAACTATCTTTGAGCTCGGTCGGAGACATAAGATCATGAACCCAGATAAAATGCGAACGACGTATGGAAAATTGATCTATTTGTTAAAGGTAAGTTCTGCGCTTCACAGTCTTCGACTACGCAAACACTGCTCTCCATAGGACAGCCAGTCCCCGGACGTTCGAGACATGCTCAGCTTTTCCTGCGTCAAACCCATCATATCTGTGTACACCATTCTTGAAGAAAACGATGCTCTCAACATGTTACGAGATGATCTCATCGTGGTCGCCACGCAGGAGATTTATTCTGAAGGACGCTCAAGAAGAGAAGTCCAGCGGGATATCAAAAACAAGGAGCGCGCGATTGAGACACTCGCTTCGAAATACCAGCGCTCGGGGTTAAACCAAGAACAAGTCCGTCAGTGCATATACAGCATCGGCGATAATCACGCGTTCTTGCGGACGAACCGAGATCCCTGCGAAAAGATGATCGCGTACTTGAAGCAATACTTCCATCCAACACATCCAAAAGACAACAAGTCCAGCTTGGCGATACGAAGTGGCAAGCAGGGCGCAAGACTTAGTCACGATCACGCAAAACAATATGCATATGTCCTACAGAGTCTCACCTTATGGCGGGAGATCCTGCATGGTTAGTCTCTGAAAGTGTTATGTATTTGTCATGCTAATTCTTTTGACAGACATGTTCCGGTTATGGTCGCTCGCTGAACAGGACTTACTTGCGGAGAATGTACCTTACCGGCTGAGGGATACTGGTCAGGGGCTAAATCGTGTGCAAGCAGCTCCCAAAACCTTCCGCATGATGCACACGATCCTACACCGTGCGCAACAAAGCGTGGGAACCTGGATTGGCTCGTCCGCCATCCACATGGGTGACCATAATGTGCCCAACGCGCTCATGTTCATTGGTACGTTTTACCATCATCACACCGTCCACATTTAACTTAGACATTCTTCGCACAGATAAATATTCCCAGATCTACCGGATCCTACTGCCTATCTGTAATACCCTCTCACAGATACCCAGCCTTGCGGAAAAACCCGCGCTACGCTCCTACATTGAGGATGACTTTGGTTCGACAGATAATTGCATGCGCGAGATCTTGTGCGATTTCTTCCAGCATGGCTTTGATGGTTCTGGGGCCGATAACTTCTTTGACGCGGGAAGTTGCATCGACGGCCGTCTGACCAGCGCATGGAACTGGTGTGCACAACTGGAAAAGAAGAGGTATTTCCCTGTGTTTTTGCTCACAGGTATGCTCGTTATCAAACTTGATGACTGTTTGTAACTGACTAGTACTACCTGCACAGGATTTGTTGGATTCGACGGTGATTGGTAATGGTGGAATATACTGTTCCATCGTCACAGCGTTTAGTTATTATTTGTTCTTGATTAAGTAACGGGGATCTTTGACACCTTGCATGGTTGCGCACTGTGTGCGTCCTTAGGCTTGTCAATGCCTCACGAGTGCCCAAAAGTATATTGCTTCCCTCACTATGCCTGACCTATGAGTATTATTGCAGTGCAAATCTAGATAGTTCATAAGTACCCAAATACAAATACATGTGATCAAAACGCTTCTATGGTCTAGCCCTTTCACTATTGAAAGAAAACCAGCTTCCAAGCCACTCGTGGCCATCCCGTGAATCATCATGTGGCCATAAACTCTACCCGCCTCAGAGCTGGCCAACCAGACGCTTCAACAGCAGGATAATCGTCAACTTGAGTTGCACTAGGCAATGATAAATGAAGTTCCTCCAAGTGCTCGAAATTCGGCATCAAAGGGAACAGCGCATCCATTATATCATGCGCCACGCCATCGTGATTATGGAGAACTGGCGAGCGGCTGATTGTGAGAGATAACGACTGCAGTGATGAGCCGCACTTGTTCACGATGGTAGAGAATAACCGGCTGCAGTCTGCCAGTCGTGCGGGCCCACGACTGTGCCTGACAGTCAGCGAGCGAACACACGGACTGGAAACATTCGTGATGAAGGCGTCCGCAAGCGCGGGGGTGCCGTGTATGTCCACCCTCTCTAGATGTGGGAAGAGGGATTGTGGAGTATCCCATATACAGCTAGTAGGAGGAAGCTCTATCTTGAGCTCGATCACGGGTGATTGCGCAAGCACACAGCATAATGATTTAAGGACGTTAGAGCTGATGAATGCGGATATTTCGACGCTTCGCAAGTGTTTGAAATGCAGGGGTGGAGTGTCCAAGCGGTCACTGTTGTAGCTGTAGTCCTCGACATGCAGATGTTTCAGGAAGGGTGCATGGCGCGCTGCGTGCACAAGAGCAGTCTGGATACAGGAATCCTTACAGTTGATGTAAGCGGGGCCCGAAATTTCCAGTGATTGCAGCGTTTCAGGAAACAACCGGATCTCGGGCTGTATAGGTTCCTGAAGCTGCATCGACATGGATCGAAGGAAGGGAAAGACGTTGAAGTCTGCCCGGATGGTAGCCACACCTGCGAGGAAGTGCGAGGCACCACTGTACAAAATCCGCACACGCCTAGCATAGGCGTCGAACGCTTTCCACTCGTGCATAGGGGGACATTGAAAGCCTGCGATACTCTCTGCGCTGAATTGGTATTCCACCTGTAAAATGCGTCAAAATTAGACGAGTCCAAACCTGCCCAAGAATAATGCGCACCCAAAGTGTCAACACTTCTGGGGGCAAAAGGGGAATGAAGGGAGAGAAAAGACTCATACGCCTCCACAGGACATCCAAAGCGGGATCTGAGAATGCCTTGCAACAACGTGCAAGACGTGAAAGAGACTTCCTATCATCCTCTAGCTGGTATGAGATTTCTGAAAGAATCTCGGAGATGTAGAGAGCGCGATAACTTGAGACCATAGCTAAACGATCAAACTCTTATCGTGTACTGGCCAGGAGGATGAGTTAGGGTTGACAAGAAGTGAAGAAGAAGTGAGGATGTGAGCCAATACAAGTCCGGATGTTTTTGATACTGGTGCTCTCTCATGGGTGCGAGCGTCCATTTTGCTCCAGAGTAACATTCGCCGATTAGTACTGGTCTATGGATTCCTGTGAATATAACGAGCGCAAGTGAACATCACGTTTCGCGGGAAGACGAGAATTTGTCACCTAGATGCCCTTTCTCGCGGGAACGTATAGTTAGCACCACACACACGGTCAGTGGTATCGCCTCAGAATAGCATGCCTTGCACTTCTCCCTGATACAGGTACTGTTCTCAGTGCTCATCAGCACTCCCACACTGCTGCACAGTCTTCTCGTATTCCACATTCGCATTGACAGCAACCTGACACCTGACCAACACGGCATATATACTTCCTAAAATATACAGCACTGAGCGCCTCTTCAGTTCTTCCGTATAAAACACTACGTTGCTTCCAAATCAAGAAGCTTGAGAGATGGCCATGTATGAGACTCAGATGTGAGCTCAGGCGCTAGGTGAACGTAGCGATTGTGCGGCAAGGAGAGGTGGAAAGTCTGTAGTCGATTAAAACGTGGTGCGAGCGCGTAAAAAGCATCGATAACTGTTTGGGAAACATCGTACGGGTAGTTCGGGGTGGGTGACTGACTGAGTGACAGCGAGATTTGCTGAAGAGTTGACAGCGAGAGTTGCTGAAGAGTATTACCGTATTTATCCGCAACACACAAAAGAAGTTGGTGGTAATCCGCAGCGCTCGCGGATCCTCTTGTGTGTTGGACACTAAGCTCCTGAAGACCCTCGCTGGCAAGATGGAATACGAATTGCTCGGCAGAAGCCGGATTGCCACAAATTTGCAACGATTTCAGAGCAGGAAAGACAGGAATTGAGATGTCCCACTCCTTATTTGGGAGCGGTGGAAGTTCGAGTTTGAGTTGTGTGACAGGTGCTTGGGAAAGGATGTGACAGAGAGACTGTAGGAGGGTGTAACCGAAAAATGCAGATATTTCGACAACTCGAAGATGGGCAAAATGGAGAGGTGGCAGTGACGACTGGACAACAGAATAGGTATAATCTTCGATGTGAAGATGTTCTATCAACGGGGCATCACGAGCCACGTGCGCGATGGCCATTTGGACACGGTCATCTTTGCAGTGTACATACGCGGGTCCGGATATCTTCAAAGAGCGTAGCGAGTCCGAGAAGAGGTGTCCTCGCATATCAGGGGGCTCGACGAGTTGAAGAGACAGAGATTGTAGCAAAGGGAATAAAGTGGTTCCGGAGCGTATGCGGGTCACTATTTGGTGACAACGAGATCCAGAGTATAGCCTGCGCACTCTGCGGGCGTAACTGTCGAACACCCTCCATTCTTCTTCAGGCGGGCACTGGAATTCGACAAGGGTTATTTCGTCAAACTGACTGTGGTCCTACACATTCTTGAGTATGACATAATTGCTGCAACTTAAAGGATTTTATGCTCACCCATAAGAACTTCACGGTCGGCGGCAGGAGGGGAATGAATGGCGAAAAAGACCGCACTGACGACCACAGGACACTGAGAGCAGGTTCTGAAAATGCATGACAGCAACAAGCAAGACGTGCTAGCGCTTTCCTATCATCCTCGATGTGGTATAAGATGGCGAACAATATCTCTGATATGTAGAGTGCATGAGGAGATGCCGGTTGAGCCATGAATGACATTTAATTGCACTTGTGCTCGATACAACTGAGCCATCTTATAAAAGCGAGAACGGCCGGGATCCGCTCCTGCGTCAAGAATGCAACTGATGCTAATTATCGTCATCCATTATTCTTGGTGCCATTGTGGTGGTCCGCCGATGGGAGTGAAAGGTGGTAAATTTAAATATTAGGGAATTTTGCTAAGTGACTTTTGGGTTTTTCACGGTGTGATCCGAAACATAAGTAGTCGAGCTCCTGCAGTAAGCATAAGTATCAACTGCATAAGACATAAGTATTATTTAAACTCTAGTACTTGGTGACTCGAGAGTTCAGCAAGTTCTCTTCGGGCTCCAATTGTTCTAGTTAAGTGTAAAATCGAGCCCGTAAGTTATATTAATATTATTGATAAATCCTTTAACAAATTTAAAAACTCCATATTTCTGTGAACTTAAGCCATGAAATTATTACTATCGGGGCCCCGGTCGCTAAGCTTCAGCGATCTCGGACCCGGGATCGATGTGGCACCTCGTGGCACTCCACACGATAAATTATTAGTCTTACGCAGCACACATCCGTGGCCAAATCATACGGTACCATGCTGCCCCTAACAAAGTACTAAAGGCCAGTAACTCATTGCCACCAAATCCGTCCAACTGAACATGTCGCTCCTCAAAATACCCCTAGTTCTCTCATCAGCTATCGCAGTCCAGGTAGCAGTCACACCTCCTCATTCTGCATCCACCGAGGAATTACGTCCTCCAACTTGGACTCTTCTCTCATCTTATGTTCGCAAAATAAAATATCCCTCGCAAACTATATCCGTTCGTCCGAATTCTGCCTATTTTTAGGAGATTTTCATTCAACAGGGTTCGGCCAACATCCAGGGGTTGTACTGGGTGGGGGCAGTGGCAGAAATAGCTGCTATCATAGCCCGCCGCGTTGATTCCTCAAAAATACCACCAGTTTTGCGGGCGGCATCCGAAGCTCTGAGCACTCTCACAGACGTCCCTATCACCCCTTCTTTTCTTGTGGGTTGTGGCCTCGTGACTAGCGGTGGATTCATCCGCTGGTTATGCTACCGAACCCTCGGTCGCTATTTTACGTTTCTGCTCAGCGTGCGCCAAGATCATCGGCTTATCACCACCGGACCTTACGCGATCGTCCGCCACCCTTCTTATACAGGAATGATGATGCTGTGCCTCGGAATCATCATTCTGCATGGCTCTCGCAACTCATGGCTAAGGGCCTCTGGTATATCAGCGAGGATCCCTGGAGTGTTACCAGTCGTCATCGCTGGAAATTCCCTGTGTACAGCAGTGAATTTTGCGTTGTTCTTAAGAGTGAAGAGAGAAGATAGGATGATGCATTCCGCATTCGGAGAAGAATGGGAGGCGTGGGCGAGAAAGGTGAAGTATCGTATCATACCTGGCGTGTATTGAAACCGTGGCTTGAGTGTGGTCACGTCAAGCGTTATTATTCTTTGGTTTAAATTTCAACAGGCCCGAAAGTTTTGCATCCTAGTTGTGTATGATGTATTTGCAACTGGTTTGTGTGGCGTACCAAGTAACCTGGAATCAAAACATAAATAGTTTGGAGCCTATGTTATGTCAGTCATACAAATCTATCGAAGCTGTACCCTCAAGCAACGCTGCCTATGTTACCTGAATTTTCAAGTTTTTAGCGTGACAAGTAAACCACAGATATCCAGATGCCGACCAACGACTCACTATGCTATGTAGCAAGGCAACTGACAGCTATTGAATCAGTCGTGCGTAAGTATTGAAAAAGAAACGGGCCGACCCTCTTGAAAGCATCTAAGAGATAAAGAAACGAAAGCCTGCAAACCAAAGGAAGGACAAAACGGGTTACACTGGTGCCCAGACTGAAATTCTTTAAACGTTGGTGTAATATTTCCGTCACCAAAATTGTTCACGACAAAGACTCACCCTGGAGATGCACCATCTGATTGGAGAGATGAGATATTTTGCGAGGCCATATATCGTAAAATGCTGGATGCATTCGAGTTGCACAAAAAACACACCACCAACTCGTGACATACTAGTAGCCCGGAGGCATAGCTTCTGTTCCTTACCATCACTCTTTCATAGGGCCAGGGTCTGCCCATGCCACTCCAGCCTCAGACATGTGCAGCGGTCTGCAAGTAAGGGTTGAATGTGTCAAGAGTATGATGCCTAGGTATTGCTTAGTAACACAACACTACTTCGATCGGACTTCCAAATAGGTCATGTCAAGTGACTTCGAAGCTGTCGAGCTTTGGTGCGTTCCCACTTAAATTCATGAAGCTCGACAACTTCGAGGTTCTTAGTAATGGGTCATTTCAAGGTCCTTCCGAAGACGGCCGCCCAGTGAGACCGTAAGGGATCTGCTCGCAGGCGCAGCTCGAAGTTCAATCTATGCTCTCATTGGTTGTAGGGATACTTGCAGACGTGATCTTTCTGTGTTTCACTACCACCGACCAACGTCTCGTGCATTCGATCCTGGGCTTGAAAGGTTACACGTCCCTACGAACTGTTCGCATGTCGTGAGTAACAGGTCGATCAAGGCTTTGTTTTATTGCTTATCCATGCTCGTACCCCTCAGATGATTCAAGGAAGCACAGCTCCTCGGCACCAAGAGTCCGGAGTCAATAACATTTGACCCATTCCTTTGCCCGCATTAATGCAGCCCTTTAGCAAATGCCTCCCGAACCGTCGGAGGGGGGTAGATCAGGATATTGGAGATCTCGACGCTCGTTGCCTGCATTCAGAATAACGACAATGGCTTATAATGCATTTTCACCAGCACATCCCGGTTGCGTAACTACCTCTTCATCCAGCAAATATCACGGTACCGACTTCTCTCTGAGACACAAATTGACAGACATTGTCGCCTGGCCGGACCTGCGCGAGGTTTTCCATCTGATTTCCTTCCGCGCATAATCCACCGTTGTCCTCGATGCGGAACACCGTGACTAGCTCGGTGTCTTCAAATGTGATCACGTATTCCTCTCTGCTACCTGTCATGTCAATTGATTCTTCAGGAAGGACATCGGCTAAGGTATGAGTTTAGGCGTCTGAAACATGTACATCTCAGGAGGATCAGATGCCGGCAGTTACATTTGTTGCGGTCAACAAGTATACATACGTCACCACCGGGTCCGTGTTCCCAGGGGAAATTTAGTATTCGTACTGATGATCGAGCAAACGCAACTCTTCTCAACCTAGCCTAGAATAACCATCTCTGCTAGCGGCATCACGTCATTTCTCCGCCTTTCCTTCGCATTGAACCTTCTGGAAGTGAGTAAGGCTGTTTGCATCATTTCACGTTTTCATATTGCGCTCCTATGAGCAGTTCAGGCTTAACTATGAGCAATGGCATCGAGTCAAACACTGAGCCATACAAGAATCTCTGATTTGACACCATCAGGGACCATGCCGAGAGCCCCGAAGTGCATGTCAGACTCGTACGGCCCGAGCGAGAACATTCAAACATATCGACCAATCAGACTTGCGTAGAATAATCAAAGTCGTCACCTGGTGCGGATATAGTACATCCGCCCCAATCAGAATGGGTATTAGGAGCCTCCGTGCTACCTGGATCAATCGGGCTGACCAGTGACAGCACATACAAGTAACTTTTTGAATATGTGACTCACCCGCCCTGCCGTACACAGCGATGGATTCTATAAAGGTAACCGAAAAGGTCGAACGTTCTTTATGAAAATGTCCCTCCTCAAGATCCCACTCATCATCTCGTCTGCTGTCGCTGTGCACGTAGCGCTCAGTCCTCCGCATGCCCCACCGAAGAATGAGGTCGTTCATGATAACTTTAACGAGTGGATCATCATCCAGCACATTAAATATGGGCTCCCAATCGCAAAGGTACCTGTTCACGGATCGTCCAAGATGCTCTTTGATGGAACTACACCCAGATAGTTTACTGGGGTGTTTCTTTGGCAGAAACAGCTCTCATCCTCACTCGTATCACGGACCCCAACACACTTCCCAGCGTGATACAAAACACAATCAGTCCATTTCTTCCGAGAATCCAGGACGCGCCAATCACTCGTCCTTTCATTATCGGTACCGCACTTGTTGCCACGGCGGGATACCTCCGCTGGTCGTGTTTCCAGACCCTTGGTCGTTTCTTCACATTCGAGCTCACCACCCGCAAGGGTCATCAGCTTGTCACGAATGGACCATACTCCATCGTACGCCATCCCTCTTACTCAGCAGCTATTCTGCAGTATATTGGCGTAGTGGTCTTGCACGGATCCGCGACTTCGTGGCTTAGACAATCAGGGGTTTTAGATCTCCCTGGAGTGAAACTGGTTCTGCTGGCATGGTTGTTGGAGAGAACGATTACTGTGACAAGCCTCGTGCGCAGGATCAATCAAGAGGATGAGGTTGTGAAGTCAATGTTCGGAGACGAATGGCAGAGGTGGGCAAAGGTCGTCAGGTACCGGCTCATACCCGGCATCTACTAAACCCAGTCTCCGTGTCATGAAGGCCTAGATGGGATTTTTTACTGACGTGTACACTGTGAAGCAATGCCCAGTCGCCCTGCTTACGGGCCGCGGTCCATTGCAGGGGAAAACACTGCCTACTCTTTCCTGTAATTACCTTCAGTCATTATTGACTTCAACGTCTCATCTTTCTCGTAATAGTACCGTTGCAACTTCATATGCTTGACGTCTATTCATGGTGTACACACCATAGGTTGTCCACTCATCTATCATATTTAGGCCATGCTCAAGGCCAGTGCCTCCAACTTCTCGAAATTGGGTGTCCCAAGGCCAGAAACTGCAGGTATTGTCAACACCGAAATAGGAAACCACTCGCCAAATGCACTCACTAGGATCCCATCCAGTTGTGGCCTGCGCATGGAAATCAGATCAGTGACACGACTGGAGGGCATGTAGATATGACATACGTTGAAGCCCTGAGTTCCACATCCTGGGTTGTTGCCCATGGTGATATCATTCAGCGCGGTGTACCCAGTGGAGTACAAGAAAGGGTTGAGGAAGCCGAGAGGGGTTTTGCCGACATTAATGCGTGCGTCATTCAGCATGGAAACGAACGAGGCGAATGTGGGTGAAGAACATGATGTGCCGCCAACGAGCGCCATCTGGCCCTGGTAGATGATAGAGAAGTTCATCCCCTGGGCCGACACATCGGGAAAGCCCTGAATGAATGTTAGCCGTCAGATCCTTACATACTGAATGGTTCACTTACACGCCCGTAACTGCAAATAAGCGACTCGATTAATGTGCACCGATGGGAGTAGTTCATTGCACTTACGAGTTGTAGAGACCCTCATAGGTACCAGGTGCGAGTTTTGCTAGGTACTCTGAGACGGCAGCTTCTTGGTATGCTGGACGAACGAACTGGGAGCGCGTTGGCAATTTAGCAGGTGTCAACCATAGCTGTCAAATTCCTCACATAATCACTAAACCCACCACCAGAGAAGAATATAGCAGTCTCTGGGATATTTACAGTGGCACCTACAGCCGTCACGCTTTATCTGATCTTTAGTTGCTGTACTCCTCTCCTGGATTGCCGGGATCACTCACTATGGACAGGAAGCGGGAAAAGTAGGCAGGAATTTCGTGACGTTGAGCCCGTCATTGGAGTAGCACACCTGTGTGGCAGGGTCGGGATTGCCATCACCAACACCATAATCACCAGAGGAGAACAAAACAGAAACTCCACGGGCACCGAGAACTGCCATGCCGGCGCAGACACGGCTTGCATAGGTGAACGGGACAGTTTGCTCATCGTCACCATAACTGGTAGAGATCGTCTGAGGAAGCATAGGCTGCGAAAGAACATAATCGAGCCACTGGGATCGTAGACATTAGCACATTGAAAGTTGGATCACAGTGGCCCAAGCTTACGTATGTGTATGGCTCATTTGAATCAGTCGGCGAGAACATATCAGGGTCGAAAGGGGGCTCGCCAGCAGTCGAGTAGAACGTTCTAGGAGTGGGCCATGTGAGTCCAAAGCCAAACTGAGTGTCAAGATTAGCTTCAATGCCTGCTGCCGCATAGGTCTGATTGTTTAATCCACCTGTGGAGCAAATCAGTGACGTAACTACCGGGCTTTGAGTGCTGCATACCGTTAACGGAAACGAAAGTGTAGTTTGAACCGTAAGCAGATGGATTTTCAAGTTGGAAGAATTGTTGGAGGTCCATGTTATTAGCATACTGGCCCAGATAACCAGTGAGACCCAGCTGGTTGCCGTTCGTAGCAGACGTGTTGTAAGCTACCGCATTATATAGTTGCTTCAAGCATGAAATCGTGATGGTGCTGTTGCAACTTGCATTAACCTGATTACCTGCAGGCCCTGTGATCGTTCCACTAGACGTGCTCAAGACTGGATCCTGCAACTGGTTACCCCAGAATAGCGTGCTCTTGAACGCCTTGAAGCGAGCGAACATGGTCGTAGGCTGAATAAGATCAACATGGTTGTGCAAGATCTCCGGGAGACTGTAGCTCGTTGTCCGGACAATGCTCTCTCCGGTCCCGGCGTGCTTGTAAACATGATAAGTCTAGACATTCAGCAGTCAATGGACCGTAATCTCCGGAGACAAGATTGGATTGCTCACGGTATCCAGCATTTCTTCAGCAAGGCCGACTGGGACACGAATAGTGACCCAGTCGTGTGCCGATGAACGAATGAGACTTTCTTCTGCCAGGCCGTATGAAGCAAGCCATTCATTGACAATGTCCAAAGTCTCGGGATGGGGAGCCGTGAGAGCATCAGTCTCTTCCTTTGACAGGTGCACGCCATAGCGTGGGTGGTTGGGGTCGCTCACCTCCCAGAGGTGCTGCTCGAGCTCTGGGAACTTGGGCTGAGGCAAAGCGATCTTAAGCTCGAGCATATGATGCTTTGGGGCGGGAGTATGCCTGGACCATCCGCGGGGGGGACCATGAATGCTCTCTTTCACCTTGTGCTGGCAGTCCTTGAATGGTACTGCTGCGCCAGCGAGAGCAGCCACGAAGGGGAGCCCAAACAGAGAGATGAGTCTCATCGTCAGTACGGGAAATGCTTGCACTCACAAGGAGTTGACGGATCGTTATATATGATACGATAACAATTTCGGTACCCCGTGTGACGTTTTAGTCGATTCCCCGAATGATCATGCTCGATGAGATCCTCATGCGCTACTGAGAGAATCGGTGTCATCCATACGCGGTCAGTCTGTGTGTATACCGATCTGATTGGACAAGTTGTCAGGCCGGCGACAATAATAAGACGGCTATGGAATAGCACCCGTTAGACCCATGAGAGTTGGTTGTGTGTCCGGGACTCTAGAATGATGTGTAACCGCGTACACTGGTTGGGAACGGCACCCGTACCTTACTCAATCAACCTCTTTGACAATTCTTCCCACTTAGTAGCCCCACCCAATCCCACTCTGTAAGTGCCGCCTGCGTCGGCAGAAACCTTGCAACAATGATGAGCACAACACTGCGAGCTCGATGACACTGTAGTAGTCCAAATGAGGGCAACCAATCCCGTCATGATCTGACCAAGTACCAAGTAATATAGGAGTTAATTCGCTGCAGTCACCAGTGGATAGCAATCAAAAATGTTCTAGGTGTAGCACTAGGGATTGGTTTATAGATGCATCGAAAGCAACAAAGTTTGTTGTGAGGACTACTGCAGTGTTTAACGATCAGTGAAACGGCGCTCCATTTGGTTAACACATAGGATGAGACGGCCCGTAAGTTGATAAAATAAATCTTTTGGCAAAAATCCCCTATTGCGTCTGAATAGCGCTACGCGTGCATCGCGATGAGTCTCCACTTATATATATAGGCTCTGTTAAATCTGATCATCATCCGAGTCCGGTTCCCTGGAATCAAGGTACAAGCAAAAAATTTGTGTAATCAGGTGCCCCAGTCAATGACAACCGAATAACGCATCAAAATTTTTATTGATGATCCACACAGCCAGACGCTCGTACTATGTAGTATACAGTCTAGTACTGCATTCGCAGCATTCTCCGCAGTAAATTAGAACTGATTTCGACATGCAGAAATCGAGGGCTTCTCTTCTTCTAGATCTGCCAGTGACACTATGGCTGACGAACGTCCTGGGTATTCTCGCTTCATCACCATCAGTAAGGTACCGCGTGTTAGTAAGTCACTACTACGCTCTATCTAAACCAGTGTGTGCTCAGTTCTTAAATAGCACATCAAATTTGTTCAATGTTACTCCAGCCTACCTATTTGCACCGCGTTCTACAGCCGTCGCCGCTGCAAACGGAGAGCTCGAGACCTTACGTGTATCCAGAAAGGATGTCGAGCAGTGCCTACAAGAATAGGACATCCCTAGCGAAGAGCGCAATCAGTTCCTAAGTTAAGTCCGCTGTTGATGAATTAAAATCTGGTCAGCTTTACTACATCGGGCCCATGCGGCTGCGGTTCATACAGGGAAACTGCTCATCATTACACGCTTTCTCACGTTTCTTCATCGCCATCCTCCGAAGGTCAATCCGCAGCTATCTATACCATAGCCTTAGCACCGCGCTTGCCTTCCTTGTTTGACTTGGTTCCATTGCTCAAGTTGGATGCTGTTGTCGCAGCAAAAGATCATGAGCTTTTCTCGCTTCTGCAGGTGTCTTTGAATAGTGGTCTACCAGAATTCCATTCATGGCTCGAAAACCACCCCACTGTTCTCGAAAAATACTGTGGGTCGGTTCATCATGATCGACATCGCACACTTGAGTCTTCTGTCATTTGCGTCACTGGGTTTTGCACACGTTGAGCATGACCTGCCATATTCAGAGGTTGCGTCGACCCTGCAGATTGAATTGAGTCATGTAGAGAAGTGGACGATTGGTGGTATGTCCTCTTGACATACTGTCATTGACAATTCTCTCAAATAATATTTGAAGTGATCAGTACCGGTCTAAAATCTTTTTGGGAAGCTCTCACAAACTACCCAATCTCTACACGTCTACCACTGCTCGTCAGTGCGAATTGCGATAGCGGGCCTAACAATCGTGCTGGGGGTTGCTACTAGTGCACAAAAACGTGGTGACACTCCAGCTATGAGTGAAGTCGCGCAGCAAGTCACGCAGACGGGATGAGAGCGTTCAGGTTGATGCTGCGTAGCCTACATTAGATTGTACTTTCAGTCACTCCAATTTTGATTACATACATGCATGCACTATTGCAGTTCTGGACTTCTGGTGGATATTACGAGAGCAGTTCGAGGTCTAGACGTTTCGTGAGTCATGTTCTGATTCTCGCGTGTGTTTTATTCACATCATATAAATCTAAAACTCGTTTCATTCAACCAACAACCCTGGCAACAACACTTGGGACAGCGGGACGCCTTTATTACCCGATGGACTTCATGTTCATATAACACCCTGGGAGTCACGATCAGCATATGCAATACTCATACAATATCACAAGCGATACAGGTGGTTTATGACTGCTCCACACGCGAAGAGCGCGACCCAAGAATTTTTGTTGTAGCCATGGATATAGGATATTAGGAATCCTGTCTCTTGTGTGCTGGTGGAGGAGAACAACTTTTAATCACACGGGCTGGTCCGTCCCAACATGCTCTACTAGTATGACAGTCAATTTGCAATGGTGTATTCCTCCGATATTAGTCTGGGTGTCCACACTATTACGGCGGTGACGCGCACGTTGTGCCGGATAATCGGGCTTGTATTGACCAAACGTGATGTTTCAGGTTCATCGACACGTAAAGGAAGCATCGTTTGCCAGCTCAGCGACAGTGGGACGTTGGAGGGCGGCCGGCCACGTATTCAATACGTATTCCGTTGTCTTGGTCGATCCCGATCTCACTATATGTAAGTACTACAAAGATGCATGAAATCGAGAAACTTTCGTGTGTACCGGCCTTCGTGTTGTGCACTGACGATGAAGTTCGTCACTCTACTTGTGCTCCCCTTCGCGGCTGCCCTCGCTAGCACTGCACCCTTCAGGGACTGCAAGCCAAAGGTGAAAGAGAGCATCCACGGTCCGCCCCACCGGTGGTACAAGCATGCTCCTGCACCAAAGCACCACATGCTCGAGCTCAAGATCGCTCTTCCTCAGCCCAAATTCCCGGAACTTGAGCAGCACCTCTGGGAGATAAGCGATCCAAGCCACGCGCGTTACGGGGCGTACTTGTCGAAGCAGGAGACTGAAGCATTCATGGCTCCCCACCCTGAGACTTTGGACATCGTCAGCGAATGGCTGGCCTTACACGGTCTGACAGAAGAAGATGTTATCCGTTCATCTGCACGCGATTGGGTTACTATTCGTGTCCCAGTCGGCCTTGCTGAAGAGATGCTGGATACCGTGAGCAATCCAGTTTTGTCTCCGGAGATTACGGTCCATTGACTGTGAATGTCTAGACTTACCATGTTTACAAGCACGCTGAGACCGGAGAGAGCATCGTGCGGACTACAAGCTACAGTCTCCCTGACATCTTGCATCATCATGTTGATCTTATTCAGCCTACGACCATGTTCGCTCGTTTCAAGGCGTTTAAGAGTACACTGCACTGGGCCAACCAGGCGCAGTCTGCGGTCTCATGCCCACCGGGCGAAACGATCATGGGGCCTGCGGGCAATCTCGTCGATGCGAGCTGCAACTCCACGATCACCCTTTCTTGCTTGAGACAGTTGTATAATGCAGAGAACTATACAACAACTGCCACAAACGGCAACAAGCTGGGTCTCACCGGTTATCTTGACCAGTATGCCAATAATAAGGACCTTGAGCAATTCTACCAGGCCCAAAATCCTTCTGCTTCCGGTTCAAATTATGCTTTAATTTCTATTAATGGTGGGTTGCAGTCCGGGCGTCGTCGATAGTTATGTTGTTCAATTGCTTCTCAGGCGGAAAGAACAACCAGAGCTATGAGGCGGCAGGTGCGGAAGCCAACCTCGACACTCAGTTTGGTTTCGGCATCGCATGGCCCACTCCCGGAACGTTCTACACGACTGGTGGCGAGCCCCCTTACATCCCCGACCTGGTGACGCAAAATGATACAAATGAGCCATACACATACGTGCGTTCAAGCCACCACGATTGCGGTTTGATGTATTAATGACTACGATCTTCAGTGGCTTGATTATGTACTTTCACAAGATGATGTTCCCCAGACTATCTCTACCAGTTACGGTGATCATGAACAAACTGTCCCGTACGCCTATGCGACCCGCGTTTGCGCTGGTATGGCGTTTCTCGGTGCTCGCGGGGTTTCTTTGTTGTTCTCCTCTGGTGATAGCGGTGTTGGTGTTGGTGGTGACGACCCTACCAGTGGTCAGCAATGTAAATCCAATGATGGGCGCAACGTCACAACATTCCTGCCGATGTTCCCCGCTTCCTGCCCATAGTAAGTGATCTCTCCAATCGAGGAGTGCAGCAGCCAATTTGGATTAAAGCGTGACTGCTGTTGGTGGTACTGTCAACATCCCAGAGACTACCGCGCCCTTCTCCAGTGGCGGATTCAGCAACTATGTAAGTAATCTCTTCCCCACATAAAATCTTCTGACCCATACACTACAATTGTATAAGTTTGCTCGTCCTGCGTACCAGGAAGCTGCTGTCTCTGCGTACTTGGCGACGCTTGCCCCCGGTACCTACGAAGGTCTCTATAACTGGTAAGTCACCACAAAGTGGCGAACACAGTATGCGCGATTGACTCTCCATCTCCAGCACTGGACGTGTACGTTAACTCTTCCACTTGCAAAAATCTCACAGCAATCATATTTGTAGGCATTTCCTGACGTGGCAGCACAATCGGAACACTTCTCTATCATTTTTCAAGGCAATGCGACTCCCATCGGTGGTACATCCTGTGCCTCGCCCGCCTTTGCCGCATTTGTGTCTATGCTGAACGACGCACGCATCAATGCTCAAAAGGCTCCTCTTGGCTTTCTCAATCCATTCTTATATTCCACTGGCTACCAGGCATTGAACGATATCACCGAAGGGAGCAACCCAGGATGTGGAACTCTGGGCTTCAATGTAGGTCATGTCTGTACGCCTTCAAGTCACATTACTAATATGATACATGTATGCAGGCCACTGTTGGATGGGATCCTGGTGAGTTCATGAAGGCAAACGAAGTTATGAAATGTCTACATGCTGATCATACTTATAGCCACTGGATACGGCACACCCAACTTCGAGAAATTGAAGGACATGGTCTTGGCCATGCCTTGAAATATATACGCTCGAAATACATTTTGGTAGACAGGATCTAGGATGCATGTATTTGCATCACATATATTCACTCGTTCAGGCTTCAAAGCTTCAGGTCTTTAGGGTTTCAACAGAACAATTTTATTTAAGTGGGCAAAACCATGTACTGAGCGATTCAAGGCAGTGACTGATGCTAGTGGACAAGGTCATTCACACCAACAAAGCGATGTTCGTTGTTGTTTTAATTTGTCACCTCCGCATTCATTTCTTGAGGTGTTTCTAAGTATATCATGAACCGGTACAGAATAACCATTTCCGAAGGAGCTCGAGGCTGCTCGAGGCCCATACAGGCGCTTATATATAGAATTGATCATCGAAGCACATCAGAGTGTCTCATCCCGCATTCCGATATATCCGCGCAATCCAGCACTGAGATCTACTCATTGAATTCAGTGTCAGGGTGCTGAACGTGCCAACAACCTGAAATACTCCAGCATTATCGACGCAGACTCCTATTTGGTACTTGCAGCAGGTTCAGCTGAACGTGCCCGCCGGGCGTGATCTGCCTTACAATGTCCACCATGCCACTGTCGTTATGTAGCCGCATTCTCATCGGCCAAAGACCGAGAATACGGTTCTATGAATTTGTCAGGGTGTGCGCTACTAGTACCCCATCTCTCACTACATCGCAGGTGATACATGTATTAATCTTGAAGCCTAGCACCAGATACAAAATTCAAAGCTTAATTTGGTCGCTCGAGTTTCGATCAGGCGCATCATGGGAAGGATCTACTTACTAGCAATA
>MU177898.1:56161-101994 GCA_016695465.1 Suillus americanus
CGTCAAAAATGGATTTAAACAAAGCAGCAATTAATTCGCAATTTTATTAAGTTCTAGTTAGTGAGCGTTGAAGTCCTCGCGATTGATATTGAGCCCTGATGATGATATTCATTGATCAGCTTAATCTCCATCCACCCTTCAGGGCTGCCCCGCGGTAATACAAGCATGCACCTGCACCCAAACACCACTGGCACAACATTGCCATCGGTGTTCAAATTCAAGATTACTCTTCCTCAATTGACCTAAGTTTACGTAGCCCGAGTAACACCTCTGGGAAGCAAGCCACCTGAGTGAAAATCACTGGGCCAGAATTATGAGCAGTCTAGTATTGACGGTCTAGGGGCAACTTGCCCCTAGACCAGCACACTTACCCGAGTGAGTCAGTGGGGAATGTCTTGGTCCCTACTGATCGAAAAGGAACGACTGTCTTCATTCCGTAGTAATAAACAGAGTCAAGCGGCTGGCACACTCCCAGACTAGATCTGGACTAAACCCCCAGAGTCTGTCACAGTCTCTGCCCTAGACTTTCTATAGTAGTCCCGGTCTGAGTTTGGGGACACGCACTGGCAAGCCACTCGGCTAGCTTTAGTCGGAGTTTTATTCATCGACTGTCAGTCGACGCCATCAGCCTCGAACCTAGAACCACTGGGGAATGTATTCCTCTGATTACAAGATCGTCGTCACTTCCTCACTAAACATAGGGCTTCCCAGGGGAAATTTTGGCTGCCACGAAAACGCCTTCGATTCTTCCTGAGGCTCCTGTACTACATGCCGAACTTCAAGCACTGGTAAATTGGATGGTAAGTATGAGGGCGGTGGGCGCATATAATTGATAGGGCAGGAGTCGGGAAGTGTCCATGCCGGCCCAGACTCAGACTTAGATATGCTCCAGAGTCTGACATACTTGCCACAAAACTGTTTATTTTCCGGACGTTCTCACTTTCTGACGGCACCTGCACTTGGCTCGTATCCTTGTTTGCTTGTGACTTGGTGGCTATTGACATCATTTTAAGAGCAGTTCGAAATATAGAGGCGCGCAACATACAGTGCCTCGCGTCGTTCTAGTTCATTTGTTTCCGTGGCAACGTTGTCCGACACGCTGACAAGTCTTTCACTCAGTAAGTTCGATCAGTACCACTTGCTATCCCACTGGCACATTGCTTGATTCATTATGTCGCTGTCGCGAGGTCGACAGATACAGCGACGAATGGCACTAATATTGCGAAATTCGAATCATAATGACGTGTCTTGGGTGGCTTTGGTCCAGACTGCAGCTACCACGCGCGGCGCGGCCATCAGAGGTTCATATCAGAAGAAAGGAATACATCCAGAATTACTGGTATTTGAATTTGCGATGTGACTCCCATTACGGTCCGTATGACGCATACGGAATTCCTGATGCAGTGGACTTTAAATAATAACGTGCACCTTATCTGCATATTCTACATTCACGTACTATGCGAGGGCAGCACATGATGGATTTATCGGTGTACCTGCCCACCGTGTGGTCCACATCACTACCTGAGTGATCTTGACATCTGATGCATTTCGCTTTGGTCAACTACGGTAAGTGGAACACCTTTTGCGTCAACGAAATCTAGTAACGTAACGAGCAGTTCTAAGTGCAGAACTAATTTAAATTGCCTAACGTTATTCGCTTTATTGTTCTCAGATATAAATCAACGTTGCAAACTTCGACTGGCTCGTGGGCTTCCCCTACTGTTGCATGTTTGATGATGAGACTCGCTCTGCTTAGTCTCCCCTTCGCGGTTGCCCTGGCTAGTGCAATACCCTTCGAGGGTTGCCAGCAAAAGGTGAAAGAGAGTATCCATGGTCCACCTAGTGGGTGGTACAAGCATACCCCCGCTCCAAAGCATCACATACTCGAGCTCAAGATCGCTCTGCCTCAGCCCAAGTTCCCGGTACTTGAGCAACACCTCTGGGAAGTAAGTGACCCAAGCCACGCACGTTATGGGGCGCACCTGTCGAAGCAGGAAACCGAAGAACTCATGGCTCCCCACCCTGAGACCCTGGCTGTCGTCAGAAAATGGCTTGCCTTTCACGGTTTAGCGGAAGAAGATATCACCCTATCATCTGCAAACGATTGGGTTACTATCCGTGTTCCTGTCGGTCTCGCAGAAGAGATGCTAACTACTGTGAGCAAGTGAACGCCATCTTCAAAGATCAGCATTGATTGCTTGCCTAGGATTATCATGTTTACAAGCACGCTCAGACTGAAGAGAGCATCATCCGAACCATGAGCTACAGTCTCCCTGAGATCTTGCATGACCACATCGATCTTATTCAGCCTACTACCATATTCGCTCGTTTCAAGGCGTTCAAGAGCACGCTGCACTGGACTAATCATGTGCAGCCTGTAGATTCGAGCCCATCTGGTTCAACAATCACAGGGCCTGCAGGCAATCAGATTGATGCGAGATGCAACAATACGATCACCGTTTCGTGCTTGAGACAGTTATATAACGCGGTGGATTATAACACATCTGCCACGAACGGCAATGCTCTTGGTATCACTGCTTATCTTAACCAGTCTACCAATAACATGGATCTTCAGCAATTCTACCAGCTTCAGAACCCATCTGCTTATGGCTCAAACTACACCTCCGTGTCCATTAATGGTATGTCGAATTGAGTTACTGTCGGCGATGCCTTATTGTTGTGTTTCGCAGGTGGCGAGAACAACCAGAGCTATGAAGCAGCAGGTGATGAGGCCAACCTTGACACTCAGTTCGGCTTTGGGCTCACTTGGCCCACGCCCGGAACGTTCTACTCCACTGGCGGCGAGCCTCCTTTTGACCCTGATTTGTTGACGAGGAGTGATACTGATGAGCCCTACTCATACGTGGGTTCGAACGATTGCGGTTGCAACTCAATGTTGACAATTAAGATATTCAGTGGCTTGAATATGTCCTTTTGCAGGATACAATTCCCCAATCGATCTCCACGAGTTATGGTGACGATGAGCAATCCGTCCCCCGGTCTTACGCAACTCGTGTTTGCAATGGCATGGCAGCACTCGGTGCTCGTGGTGTCTCAGTGATATTCTCGTCTGGCGACGGGGGTGTGGGTGACGGCGTTGTCTATCCTGACAAACCTCTCGAGCACCAGTGTTATTCCAATGATGGTCTTAAGACCCCGATGTTCTTGCCCACGTTCCCTGCTTCGTGCCCATAGTAAGTCATCCGAATGAGCACTGCGCCAAATCATCAATTGCTACTTGAAGTGTGACTGTTGTCGGTGGAACCATCAACATTCCCGAGACTGCGGCAAACTTTTCCGGTGGTGGATTTAGTAACTATGTGGGTGATCTCAGCCCTCCATAACACCTCCTGACTAATAGAACACCTTCACACTAGTTTTGTCGTCCTTCGTACCAGGATGATGCTGTCTCAGCATATTTGGCAACGCTCGCTCCCGGTACCTACAAAGGTCTCTACAACTCGTAAGTCATCACGAGCTGGCAAATGCATATATTCAATTGAGTCATCTCCAGCACTGGACGTGTAAGTTGACCCTTCAACTTGCGGAGATCTTGTAAAAAATATTTCCCTAGGCATACCCCGACGTGTCATCACAATCAGTAAGCTTCTCGGTGGTTTACCAAGGCCAAGCGACACTAGTGGATGGTACATCCTGCGCTGCGCCTGCATTCACTGCGTTCGTTTCCATGTTGAACGATGCACGTATTTCTGCCGGAAAGACTGCTCTTGGTTTCTTGAACCCTTTCTTGTATTCCACTGGCTACACAGCATTGAATGATATCACTGAGGGTCGCAACCCAGGATGTCAAACTGAGGGCTTCAATGTATGTCATTCAAATCCACATTCCACGATCCTCAGCGACTGATGTGATGACTGTCCGCAGGCTACGGCTGGATGGGATCCTGGTGAGTTCATGGATGCGACGAGCAAAGTAATATGTTTATACGCTAATAATAACTGCAGTCACTGGATATGGTACACCCAACTTCGAAAAGTTGAAGGATTTGGTCTTGGCCATGTAGAGGAATAGACAGGATTTAAGCTGTATATTTGTCCGCAAATCCTAACAACGAGCAAGAGGTACTCCAGAGACTGAGCGATTCGAGGCAACCAGGTGACGCTGAAAACAAAGCAAGAAATCATTCGCAGGAAAGAGATAGTAGTTCACCTGCGCATTCTTTTCTTGAAGCGCTCCATGACCTGAGAGACATGAGTAAATCATTATGACAGATGGACCCAAGTCTCCATACCACTTCGTCGGTCGCCATTTGTGGACGTTCACCGCGAGGTCTTCTGTCTTCTTGAGGTGGTAAACCCATTGCTTCAAGTTTGGCATCTCGCATGATTTCTGCGTCTGACTTCTGTTTGAGATGCGGCCGATAGACTAAGTGGTCCATCAATAGTGAATTCACAACAGCAAGCTAGTGACAACGAACATCGAGTTGCAACGAGATGCTCCTCATCATTAGGCCGCTTGCGTTCTTTGCGGACTTCAGCAACTTGTCGTTTCGCCTTCTCAGTTTCTTCAATATTTTTCAATCGTGCGCTATCTCATAAGTCAGCCAAAGCAGATGGATTAGAATGGAAGCAACCCTACTCCATGCCGAGATCAACTTCGGGAATAGCGGTTAGCATGGCCATGCTGTTAGTAACATTGCCTTCATCTGCAGCTTTCTTTTCTCCTTTCCACCGCTCGGAAAGAGAAAATTCATCTTGAGCGTTTGTCCCAGGCTTAGATTCGGATTGGTCTGAGGGGCGGCTGCGAATCTTCAGATTCTCTTCGATGTATGCCATCCTACATCCACGTCAGAACCCCCGAATAGAAGTTGAGAGAGACCACACTCACATGTGTTTGTCAACATCCAAAACATTGGTTTGCTGTGTAAAGTTGCTCGTTCGAACGGCTCGCCTTGCTTTCGCATCCGTACTGGCTTCTTCTCTGCGTGTTTAGAATGAGTGGAATTACGATTATTAGAGTATCATATACACGCACTCATCCACTCTCGCACCAGCTCTTAGACCACCTTCGGCCTCTTGTCCATCCTCTGCAGTTTTACGCTTCCTCTTTTTGACATCGCCTTTCGATAGCTTTGAAACATCGATTCCTTGTCTGGACTTCCTGAGCTTCCTGAGCTCAATGAGCTCCGAGATGCTATCTGTGTTTTAATTCTCTGAATTGGACTGGCTCTTGGGTCACAACGTACGGGAGTGATTTGTCTTCGTCTTCGTCTTCCTCCAGCTCTGAAGGTTGCTCTGTGTCTGGCGATGCTTCTCGTACCCGTGGCTGTGGTCTGTTGCGTCTCTTGATCATGGATGTTCGGAATGGATCTTGTTTGGTCACAACCCCAATTCACATGACTAGTGTTCGAATGCGATGCATGCAGATCTAAGTAAGATCCGGGCACGCTTTGGACGTGGCATGATTCAACAAGTTCAGTATGATCCGTCTAAAGGAGGTTATGTTTTGCTAGCATGTGCTACGAACATATGCAAGGTGTAGGCGTAAAAGTAAAAATAATACAAATATCCTGCGGACAGGAATAAATCATATCTCTATGAGTCTATGGTCCACCAATAGATTGTAATATCTCTTCCGATACAGATCGTGTCTGATCTGGACGTTCGGCTTCCGCGCTCTCAATAGCAGCCATCTCCTCTGATACCCTCAGTGCCAGCTCTGCATTGGTGGCAGGCGAGATGTGCCGTGAGAGCATAGATTCCGGTGCTCTAAGGCCGCCTCGCCGGAGCCGAGGCGCCTGGGAGCGCTCTTCACCGACTTGGCTATCGGGTGCCAAGGACGCAGTGCGGTCTGATGGGGACGATGACCACGGGGCTGGTGGGAAGAGCCAGTCTTCACCCGTACTGGGGACAGGTCGAGGTGTGGGAATGACTTCGAAGCGTCGTGGGCGGAAAGGGAAAAACCGCCTGGCTTGGCCCGGCGGTCCAGATGAAGGGGGGTCGGAATCCTCCCTGGGTGCACTGACGTGTGGACCAGGGAATGTGCTAGATGGATCGAGTCTCGATGGGCCCTCTTCATCAGCCAGATGTCGAGAAGAATTTCGACGCCGTGCGCTGAAGTCACTGAAATCTGCTGTTCTGCTTCTGACAGGACGGCGAATGGAAGGCTGTCGACTCAGTGAGGTATGGAGCAGGCCACTCGCTGATGGAAGTGTCAAGCCACCGAGCCGTGGAGCAGGGGGCGAATCAAGTAGAGGAGGAAGTATCCTATCACTCGGGGAATCTGGCGCAGGAGCTGGAGGCGGTGCAGGTACGGTGTAAAAAGCAGGAGAGAACGCATGGTAAGCTGTTGTTGAAGGATTCGGCCGTGGAGGATGCCGGTATGCCTCATATAACTCAGTGTTCATGCGTGTGCCCTCGAGTGGCACGAGGCCATACTGCTCTAGTGACTCGAGCTCATCAGCCTCTTCGTCCATCTCGAGTTCATCCGGAGGTCGCGACAAATAGTCTGAAAGGTCCACTGCTCTTCGACCACCTGTCCCGCGCCAAGTAGAACGTTCCCTGTAGGTAGTGGTTGGGTTAGATAACCTCCTCAACGCTCTAGCAGTGCGATCTCCAATGAGACCACGGTCAGTGGCATTCTGACGATGGTGTCGGTCTGCCACTTCCTGTAGCTAAGGTGAGAAGTCGACAAAGGGTATGCGAAGGAAGCGCACCTTGACCAGAATCTCAACCAACGAAGTGGTAAACGAGTCACCACCGTCTAAGTCCTCTACAAAATGCTCATAGCTTATCGTGGGTTCAATTTTCTCAAGCCTATGGCGCTTGATTGCTCCGGAGCTGCAGCAAAGCAGAGGTCTCCTTAGCGAGAAGTTATGTAGTAAGAGGACACCCATACACCAAGCTCCTCATTTTCGCACTGAACACTTCGTCATAATATTCGGCTGTCCTACACGCCGGAGAATGAGTGATTAGATAGACTTGAACTGATTAGATGAACGCACCATCTGCCCATTGTGTGGTTAGGGGAAACGCGGTTACAACGAGGCTGACAAGTTAGCGAGACGAAACGAGTTAAGACCGAACTTTGCTGTGGCAAATTTCGGCTGCCCGTTGATGAGGTGGGTCTTAAGGTGACGGTCGCTTTTGTTTGGTCATTTGTTTATTCTCACACAATAATAACTTGTCCACTGCTCCCAAAAAATTGTATGATACAAAATCCACTAGTCTAAAGTACACCAGAAGAATGCAATTAGCTCGTATCGTCTGTGCCACTAGTATTGCCATTTGTTTTTGGGCCCATGCTCTTAGCTGTTGCGCTGGCGCCACCGCGATCCCGTGAGCTGAGCAAACTTTGGAAGAAGTTTTGCAAGACTTCATGTTGAGTTTGTCCTCCAGTAGAACTAGGCGAAGTTCCGATGGTCGGTGAGCTTGGTGGTCGTCCAACGTGGGTGGTCACGTTTGCACCCGTCGCAGCTCTTTGTGATAGTCTGCGCGCTCCATCGGCAGTCGTGCTGGCGTTGAGTGAGTTGGCCATTCCCATCCCGGCCTCCATCTCGCTGAGGGCGCGTTCAACGTTTGGAAGATTGAAACTGCTGCTCCCCAGTGGCCCAACAATACCGGCTGCAGCCGTATCTGTGGGATTTCGGAAAGCGCCACGGGGATCTCGGTCTGGCTTTTTGGCATTTTCGTCATAATGCTTCGCGAGGAACGCCTGCTCTGCCATGGGGGCATTAAACGGAGGTAAAGGGGGTGGCTGCACGAAAAAAATGAGGTCATTGTGCCAGATCACTAGAATAACATATCTCACCTTCGCGCCTTGATCTGGTACTAGTATATTATACATTTTTTTTGCACCTGCGTGATCCTCGGACTCTATCACGTCGGCATCAAGGTCCGCTTCCCAAGCTTCGCCCCAAACCTTCGCCTCAAACCCTTCTCTAAGGACGCCAATCTTGCCCCAACTATCCCAACCAGCAGGAACGACGATGCGATCGCGGTCTAGGGTATTTGGCTTATAATGAAAGACAAATGGATTGCGCAGAGGAGCTGGAGCCTCGGATCCCGATGCCATGGGAGACGGTGCCGGTGGGATAAATAGGAGGTGCAGGGCATATTGCCTCAGCACCTGCAATGTGTTAGGTTGCTGCGTAGTATAAAATAATGATGCTCCATCTAGAGCAGTGTGATGAAGTGCTCACTATGGCCTATAAAAAAACTTACATTTTAAACAAATCGTTCGGAGGACTTGCATCACGCCATCTGTGCGTTCCTCCCACTCACCACCTTTACCTTTCACCATGCCACCCATGCCAGAACTGCTGGCGCCCACGAGATCATTTCCCTCGTCTATCAGGTCTGATTTGGTGCAGACAACAATAATCGGAACACCGGCAGAATTGTGGGTTAGAGTGCCAGGGCCGAGTGGTAGGACTGTATTTGAGGAGATATTAGAGGTGGCAGGGACTGCATCGACAGAGGGTTCAGTGTAATGCTGTAAATGATGTTGTACTGTAGGATAATGTCAGCTATCGGATCGTCTCAATCAAATGAGCATTACGTCTTTCATGATTCTCTTCGCGAACGATGTCGAGATCCCGAGATCCATCACCCTTCGCCCACGTCTCTACCCACTTGAGCCACGTTTGAAGATTGTCTACAAATGTCCAAGGGCGCGTCCAATCCAAAACAATCATTACAAGGGTATGAGGCAGCGATACCCGAGGAGGCAGAAAGTGTGGTATCAAAGAAGTGTAAGCTATTGCATCTGAAGGTACTGTGTACACTGATAAACGCGCCAAAGTGTCTGGTCGCGGCATTAGCACGTTTCATATACAGAAAAATTGGGAAGCACACCCTCGTCGCCGTCATCTCTTATATCGGCCCAATCATATCCAAGAGCGAAATCTGACCGTGTCTCGTCTTTGCTTTCTTCAGAAACTGGTTTCTGTAGCAAGGCTGAGGCAAGCACGGACTTGCCAGACGAAGAAGGACCTAGAAGCAGAACTTGCTTTGAAGGGATTGACCGTGAAGAGGAAACTGAGTCCAATATTGACGACCATAGGTTTTCTGGAGGTGCTTCCGGTGTCGCTGGACGAGATCCCTCCATGATCTCCGTTGTACTTCTAGGCGAGTTCGAGTACTTAAGAGTACCGACACTTAAACTTTTGAAACTCCGATCAATAACTTCAAGTTGATCACCTTCGACGACGACGGCCACGACGGCGACAACAGTTACTTATCAGGAGATCACATCAAAGGACTACTTTCTTGCTGAAGTCATGTCCTCAGCAGTCGCAGTACCACAACACAAGCTATCAGAAACTCCCAACTCACGTACAATCGAAATCAATGATTGGGTGATAATCGCGTCCACCAACCCGATATCTAGCGCGACGGAGTGCGACGCGTTGCAAGCTTCGTTAGGATTCCCGTTGCCTGAGATGACGTTTGGAAGTAACTATCTATCTCTCGAACATCAACCATCCGGGTGGAAGATGATGTTTGACACTCATAATGCCCTCAAGTGTGTGACAAAGGGTGAGCTCAGGGAGGGCGATGGTGGAGTCAAGGTTGGCTACGCGGATGCCTGGCTCAAGAGCCGGTGAGGAATTCATGCTGCATATGTATCAATGTGATTCTGAGTGTACTCACTAGCACAGACCCTGGAACGAACCTTCCGTTGCCGGTTACAGTCGCAGCCAAGCATTATGACTGGACTTACACCATGACTTATCCTGGTCATCACTCTGATTCTGCACCAGATATCGAATCGCCGAGTCCTTCAATACAATGGATGGATGCCAATGAGGATAATCCATCTCATTCCATTCCGCTCTCTGAGCTCACGCGACCAGATCCAATATTATTCTACGCGGAAATCCCTCTTTTTGAGGACGAACTACACGATAATGGATCATCCAACCTTCTCGTGCGAATAGTTCGTGCTGCTACCCTATGAGTTTTTATTGTCTGACTAGCCCGGATTGAAGCGCGTCATGCCCACGTGTATATTCATTTTGTCGCGATTCACGCTTCGTGTAGATAATGTGCTCTTCCGCACACACGACACAAGGATATATCATTCTTTCACCTCAAGACCTTCATTAGTCGTACGTCAATTGAGCGGTTGGGAAGCACCATATGATGGCGTTAAGAGGGTGCGTTTAGTGCTTCATCTTATGTAAACTCATTCCTTGATAACCGTCAACCGCAGCGACTTCCCAGTCGCAATGATTTGACTCCTCTGACGGACGCGAACTTCATTGCGAAGGTGCTGACGGAATTACCTGTTACGGAATCTCAGCAGATAGGGGCGAGGACCCGTTGGAGGGGTTTGAGGACAAAAGTTGAGATAGCGGTGCTTGAAAGAGATGGACCCTGATGCACCAGTGATAAGTGGTAGAACCATCTGCATTGTATTTGTAGCTCATGAATTTTGTTTTTATATCCTGATCTTTTCGGCAAAATTCGGGGCACGACCAGACTCTGGGAATTTCCTCAGAACGTATGCTCAACACCCGTTTTCAGCATGCATTCTTAATAAATGACTTGATTACATAGAAATTTGACTGCCGAACAATAATTGTACTGAGCGACTATCCACCACTAGCAGTGCTTTTATTTAGCTGGTGCAACGGAAGCAGTCGCAGATGGTCAATCCATGATAAGGTTTGCAACTACGTTGGGCGAGCGGAAGGATCTTATTTGGTATTAACGTACAAAATGGTGGTACGTGCTTTACTACTTGGCTGATTCTATATATAGGTATTCACTCTGCTATTGGTGCAGAACGACTCTTGACAATGAAGGAACGGCGTTTTCCTTCTTTCAAGGTGTGGCTCCGTGAACGATCGCGAATGCTCCATAGTGTGTTGGCCGTCACCCAGGTCCCTGCTGGATGCAAGCCGCTCTACCTCAAATGTGAGGGGGTATATCTTCACCTAGAAGAGTTGTAGAAGAGTATGGTATGATCAGCTCAGTGCACACAATATGATGATAGACTACTGACCAGACTGTCACCAGCACCTGAGGCAACGCCAAAGACCACTCCACGACGACCAGCATCCAGCGTGTTCGTCTGAAGTCCCGAAAGTATCGGATGAGACGGACGATAGGTGCGAGGCGCCATCATATACATATGATGGAGTGTACACTTTACGATGAGAGACCTGGTGATCTGCTGTTCAATAATCGCAATCGGAATAAACAACGAAGATGACCATACGTTATAAACAGACCGGCTTTCCATGGTGAACGTATACGTGTAGGGGGACAAAAGTGTGGAGCGTTTGAGGAATGTGGGTTGGGAAAAGGGAAATTTGCTGATTCAATTTATACACGACAACATGGGATCATTATGAGCACGAGGTAAACTGGGTGCCGGGTTTGGTACGACACATCTGATTTTTACCATCATGCAGTAATCCGGGGAACTTACTGATGACGAGGTAATTGGATTGACCCCACGCACTACGTAGCACTATGCTACGTGGCACTCTCTACATAGTGTTTATGTGGGAGTTTAAACACTCGAGGTCTTTGCCGTCACGGGTCCACGTTTACGTGGCCTAGGGCAACCGTCCCGCAAACACACAAGTTATCCTCGTAATTGAATTCAATGTCCATTCTTCCATTTGGCATACTTCCCGTCGACGTGCTGCTATGCTATTGCTATCATGACTCACTCGTCCAAATGCCCCGAGTAATACAAATTTTCCAAGTATGGCGTTTAACCACACATGCCTTTTCGACCATTTCGGGCCTCCGTTTCTTGAAGCAGTCAAGGCCAATCTGAATTGTTGTTCGTGGAGGTCCCCAGAACCATTGGTAACACACTTCAAGTGAATCGATTACAATCTCACTGTTATTTATAACCAGTGCAAGTGGTCTTTGTCGGGAACGTGCGACTCTAGCTAGTTACAACGTCCTTTCAATGATGCTTGCCACCCTGCATTAATGCAGGCTCAGGATCATGGACGTCCTTAACGCTTGGCCCCCAAGCCCTTGTTGTCTAATGGTTATGACGTCAGACTTCTACGACTGAAGCGCATCTGGAGGTTGCGGGTTCGAGTCCCGCCAGGGGTTTCTTTTTATTCTTGGTCTGTTTACGTTATAGCCTTTTGTCTTGGACGATTTGATTTTCATTAGGCCTCGGATCAACACGAGAATCAAGAATTACCAATCATATCAATTGGGCAACCGTGTCTGATTTTTTCCCCTGGTAGTCCATTCTCAGAAAGTGTTTCGTGGAGCAACGTAGACCAAGACAACAGTGAATTTCATGATACCTATTTGACTACTTCAGTTTTCATGCCCGGAAACCCTTGATATATATCAATATTCAGTTACGATGTCGACGACATGGTGGGCTTCAGCGAATGCTAGAATTTCATGTTTATTAATATCTCACAGACGGTAAATCCCTCATTGGTACAGGGCATTTCCTATCGTATCCTCTTAACTTCCGAAGTTACATGGATCAAGGTCAGAAGGGCCTCGTCCTCTCCGCGGGCACACGTTTGTTGGTTGGTTATTCTCTCTGAAAGACCTGATATGATTCTAGGAATAACAGGTACTTGGCATATGTTTTTTCGTAGTAGGGCAGGGATCTATTTGGCTATGTTTAGACTAGAGGCTCTTGCCAAATAGCGTCACTGACCTTCAAGCTTCAAGTGTGGAACATTGACTCCGAGGCCTGTAATCCTGAGGTGAAAAATTGTATTCATGAAGCTTTTACTACAAGCATTGTATGTAGCAGTCAGAATGAGCAGGAATAACTACCGAGATGAGCGACAGTGACACGAGCACGTTGCCAGAGCGGTTGCCGTGGCTGCCGACACGACACTATAAAGCCGAACGGAGTTGGGGTCGTCAATTTTTAGCGAAGTTCGAGGCAGTAAAATGCCAAAATCTCGCGAAGAACGGCACGAATCCCACGCGCACGCATTTCCCATCATAAGCCAGTTATAGCGAACTGCTTGGAAGCGAAGCCCAAGCCAGAAGCGTCCAGCAGAGCGTCGCGAGGCAGATCACGTCCTCACCACCTGCTGCAGTCACTCGTCTCCTAGGATAAAGGTCTGTTAGTGGGACACTAGGTGGCGGGGATGGCAGCGCTTTCAAGTTCTCGTCAGGGGCTATCATAGATACCCCAACCGCGCCAACCATCTCGTTCTGTTTAGGAATAATACTACACCTAGTGGGAGTAAGTTCCGAGGCACGGCTGCAACCGTGGTCGGTGACTAGTCAACTGCTCAAGGTAACCATGACCCAGTGAGGGTAGTCCAGGGGGGATATGAAGTTTCAGATCCCAGATTCAGTGGCCTTCGGACCCTAAAACCCACTCACCGAAAGACCCCAATTGGCCGTTTCCGTATCCACCAGCGTCTCCGTGCGGCAGAGACGATGCTGAACGACTGCTGGGCGAATTGGAAAATTGACGGTCCTAAAGGGTAATAATGCTTAAGTAAGCCTATCAATCGTGATTGGCTGATTCAGCTCAAGCTTGTCCTTCAAGCTTCGAGCTCAAGGCTAATGCGCTAAGCACCTTAAGACAGGTTATCAGTTCGGTGGGCTATCTGACTAAACCTTTTTTCGAATTTGGTGCGGTTTTCAGCATTTAGAGTTCTACAAATTTGCGTGGTTCGCTGACCAGACTCGTAGGTTGACCCCATGACTTCTCCAACTTTTTATGATGCACCTGTGCTCTCGACCTCGCCTACTTCAATCAGAGGCGCTTCTCCCGCTCGACGAAGGGACAATAGAGAAAGCCTATCATGTCAGACTGACGTGGTGGAATCTGGGTCCCGACCGCACATATCTCCGACGCTTATATGCTCTTATGATTTGAATGACCCAGAAATGAGAGAGAGGCAGAGAACGTTGGATGTTGACATGGCTCTGCATTTATCCAGGGCACGGAGAGAGACTATAGCGACGCCTCCGACATCATTACAATACGAATCGGCTCCTCACCCTGAAGCAGTGCCCCCATTCTCCCATTTCTCAGCTATCGAGGAACACGACATTGATATTGCTCGTGGAGACAGAATTAATCACCTCGATCATAATGGTGTGAACTGCGGTTCTGACGGGTTGCACTCGCCACCATCACCAACTCCTATCGACTTGCGCATGCAGCACCTTGACCAAACCCACGACCCAGCACTTCTTACGACTATGGGGAGTGAGTATCGGCCGATTCGTGATGAAGCTCTTGCTTCTATGCCGGGCCTTCCCGTGTATCAAGCAAATGTATCCCGCTCCGCTTTCACCTTTGCTCATCTGGAGGCCTTTGCAGCTCAAGAAAAGGCTGAGCTAGGCATATCATCACCTACGGATATCCATGGCCCAGCATTTCGGCTGCGCCACCCAAGTTTTGCCCAGAGCGGGGGTCCTGAATCGGCCGTATCTCCACCTGGAGGAATTCCTCCACTTGACGCTGCATTTGACTCTCCTTATCACAGTAATATTCGACAGCGCAAGCTCAGCCAGAGCAGTCCAGTCCCTAGACATAGCCAGAAAGGCACCCGGGGAAAAATGGCCTTATTTGAGAACCACGGTGGAGACCCAAACTTCAATCTTCCAAACCGGCTCATAGGACATGGGCATTTGAGCGCTGTCCCATCCCTAGATAATGTGTCAACAAACCGGTACAGCGCTGCTGGGATGGGTGGGATCATGACACCCGGTCATGACAGACCATACCGATTCTCGTTTTACTCCAATGCGTTGTCTGCAACTATTCACGCACGAAGCCTCAGCGAACTTCCTGCGGACGGGCAGTCCTTTGAAGATTTGTTTACTGGCTTGGCTCCTCCCGACCGCCCGCGAGACGCGAAGGGTGGGTCTGCACCCGTTCCCGTGCCTCCACATCAAAGGGCAGCTTCTGTCCAGGACACGAACAAGCGCCCGCTAGATTTTGCAACTCCCAGCTACAATGGTCGTCCGGAGAAGGGCGGTGCTGGTAGTTCAGGCCCACCCAATAGCCTCAGGGATGGTGGCGAGCTCGAGGGGAATACATGGTGGCTAGATGTCCTAAGCCCGACAGATGAAGAGATGAAGGTTCTGAGCAAGGTACTGCCTATGCAAACAGTTGGTTCCCTGAACTCAAACATTGCCGTAGGTCTTCTCTATCCACCCTTTGACTGTTGAAGACATCCAAATGGAGGAAGCTCGTGAAAAGATTGAATTGTTCCGGAACTACTATCTTGTCTGTTTCCGGAGCTTCGATCAGGATCCTTACAGCCCCACGCACCTGGAGCCCCTGAATATGTACATTATTGTGTTTAGGGAGGGAACTTTATCTGTAAGTGCTCCATTTGTTTCCTATAATGTTTTATTTATAATCCTTCTAGTTCCACTTCCGCCCCACCCCACATCCACAAAATGTCCGCCGAAGAATAAAGCAGCTCAAAGATTACATTAACGTCACATCAGACTGGATTTCGTATGCGTTGATCGATGACATTACCGATGCCTTCGGACCTCTAATCCAGTCCATTGAATACGAAGTCGACTCTATTGATGAGCTCGTTCTTATTTTGAAGGAGGCAGAACAAAGTGACATGTTGAGAAGAATCGGAACATGTCGCAAGAAGGTCATGGGACTATTGCGCTTGATGGGTAATAAGGCAGATGTAGTCAAGGGGCTCGCGAAGAGATGCAACGAAAACTGGAGGGTGGCACCAACGTCAGACATCGTGAGTTATTCGGCACTGGTCATCCGTGCCACGACTTATTCTTTATAAAAGGGTCTATATCTTTCCGACATTCAGGTTAGTTGCTCCCGACGCTGAATATATTATTTATTGATTCTAATGAATTGTTAGGATCACTTGATAACCATGACGCAAAATCTAAATCACTACGAAAAAATCCTGTCCCGGTCGCACTCCAACTACTTGGCGCAAATTTCCATCGAGATGACAGATGCTAATAACCAGATCAACGATGTCCTCTCGAAATTGACGGCATTGGGTACGGTTCTGATCCCTATGAACTTGGTAACGGGTCAGTGCCTTCTCTTCACTGTCGATGATTTGTGTCCTCATGACTCATCCAGGTATGTGGGGTATGAATGTACACGTTCCAGGCCAAGATGATACTGTATGTGCGCTACCATTTGCGCATCGCTACTATTTATTCTGTTTTTCAGGTCACCTACCACTGGTTTGCTGGGATCCTTGCTGCGCTTGCAGCCTTCGGTATCATTGGTGGTTACACCACATATAGACTCATGGTTAAACGATAAACGCTTTGGGGGTTGATCGTTTTGTTTTAATTCTGTCTCAGTGTCTAAGCTTTTACCTTTCTGGTTCGCTATCATAATTTGTGATCTTTTATCTCGTCATCGTGATTTGCACCTAGACTTCCATCGAGTTCGCGGGAGAACTCGAGGATCCCCCTCAATTTCCCATTCACAACGTCGCTTCTTTTCCCATTCATATTTCTAATATTCACGTACATCAACACTCCATAAAAAGCATGCCAGGGTAGTGAGGACAATTGCAACTACGGTCAACAAATAACAAGTACATAGAACCAATCCAAAACGCATGAACGAATACACTACTTGTGATTTCCAACCAACAACTTTACTGACTTCACAGAAGAGCATTCTCCATTTATTGTGTTAAGAGACGGGGAGGAAGCAAAAGGGGGAGGGATCGAAGGCGGTCGCCGAGGGGAAGGCTCGGTGTCAACTGGTGATACAATCATGGCCAGCGAAGGCGAAAGCGCCTGCTGTATCGTACGAGCTGCTGCGTTGGCGGGCGGGAGAACAGGGGTTTGAGGAAGGCGCCGTTGCTTGGGTGATCTTGGCTCTGGGTTGTCTTGTGGAGTGTCATCCGCATACTTGCGCTTCTTGTTCGAGTGCGGTGACTGTGGGCGGGATTGCCAAGGCGGTGGAGGTGGGACGTGATGTCCGTTTGCTGACGGCTGCCTTGCAAGCTCATAAACAGGTGTTGGTGGTGTGGGAAGTGGCATGGGAGCGCTATGAATATGCGAATGTCGGTGGTGCGTGGAAGGGCCAGGTTCAGCACTGTGAGACATTGTATGCGCTGGAACGCTCCGGGAAGCTGGTGCATTGCCATTATTGAGATCAGGCTGACCGGGCGAAAATCGTATGAGTTCCACGAATAATGTTTGCGTGTATGGCGGCAACATCTTCATATAAACAACTTCTTTGCTGAAGGTGTCCAGCATTACGCTCGTATTGACATACGTATCTGGATCTTGGTTATCTGCTCATCTGTTAATGTGGGTACTACGTTCAATGAATTTTACTGACCAACGTGCTTGACGCGGACTTCTGAATAGATGTATGGTCGGCTCCTACGCAAACAGCACAGCGGGCACATAAATCGACTGTTGCCGCTGGCGTTAGCCTCTATGGGGAAGAAGACGCAGCCAGAGTGGTAACGTCTTCTGCAAGCTTCGCATTCAACGGTTGGATAATCGATGAGATATGGCGTGCGACCGCGGCATATGCAGCGCGTACCATCTCGCCAATCCTTGTCGACATCCTGGCCAAAAGTGAACTTTGGTCTTCGCCTCTTCTTGACCCGAACAGCCGGAGGTTGACCAGCAAGAATGCGATGCAGACCAGCGAGGTCGAGACCGTATGAAACTTCGCGAGTTGGAGATACAGCAAACTGGATCTTATACAATTTGCGCATGTAGTGGCGCACTTGAGGAATATATTCGGCCCGTTTGTTACCGGCTTGTGAGGCATACGTCAAGAACTGGCCGATGACTTCGCACAAACGATCTATCCGACGGACAATGATCTCCAGCTGCTTCCAGGCTTCCGAATAATTTTTGGTTATTAGAGGCGCTTTAAGGAGGATGGTCGGCAGGAAACAGAAGTGCCAACTCCGTTCCTTATGAATGGCACCATTCCAGTGATGATGATCACAGAAAGGGCATGAACCACCGTTAGCTGCACAAACGCCATGGAACCTTGCGAAGCAATGGTCACACTGAACTGCGTCGGAGTGAGTCCCAGGTGGAGGGGGGCGAACGGGAGTGGTGCAGATGCAGGTGAAGTACTCGTCAATGGGAGGTTTGTCATCCTCCTGTCTCGTTGACTCCTCAACATCATTCAGGATTTCCCGACCATGAGCGCATTCGTGCTGTGGACAGTACCACGGCAGATCTTCCAACCATTCTTGATGGCGAGTGAGCTGATCATCCAGCTTCTCAAAAACGGGTAGTGAGAACATGGTGAGATGCTCTCGGGCGTAGGATCTCCACTTCCGCATCATCGCAAAGACGTCTGTATCTTCTCGGTGCTGGTAACGATGCTGAAGGATCGATTCACATCGATTCTCGAGATCCAAAGCAAACTCGGCAGTCTGCTTCAGATCTCTGATAGCAGGAATGCTGAAGTCTTTTTCAGCACGAGCAACGAAACGCATGACTTCCGAAATCCTGGGCTTGAGTCCTTGACCATCAGGGGATATCCAAGCCTTCGCCTGTTTCTCGAAATCCTTCGCTTTGCTGCGTGCGGACATCAGCCGATCATAGATTGTGACATCGATAGGAATGGTAGAGTCTATCTCAAAGAATTCATCCAATTCCTCGATGGTCTTGTGTGGCTGGTCCAATATCTGCCTCGCCCGTTCTTCCCAGTCATCCCCAGCTTGTTGACGAGACTCCAGGGTTAGGATAAACTGGGTATCGAGAGGAACACTGCAGGCGCGAGCGCGGGTCAAGAGCCCACGAATATCTTCCAGTGTAGCTGACGAATCCTCCGCCTTCCCCTCCAGCTCTCTAATGAGTTGCTCTCGGGACACAAGCTTCTCAACTTCAAGGATTTCATCAAGATGGACATTGATGGATGATGCTCCGAGGAGCAGCCGCTCGCAATCAGCTATGAAAGCGTCCCGACTGGCCACTGAATTGGCGGAACTGAGTAACGCTGAGGCTTTGGTTTGAACATCTTCTGCTTGTTCAGCCAATGTACGAAGGCTTCCGATCTCCGGGGCTTCAAACCCGAGATTTTGCACCTCCATCAGGAGAGCATAGAGGTCGTTTAGTCCACGGTCGGACCTATCTCCAGCATCACGGTCATCAAACGCAGCGTTATTTGCTTCGTGCAAAGACGGGCGGCCACGTGAACGGCGGGTGAGTTTACGACCTTGCTTGCGGCTAATGAACGCATTGGCAGCCTCCAACCACTCGTTGCCACGGTTGACGCATTTACGGAGGGCGGTGAGTTCAGGGAGGTGGTAATTGATTCGCTCGCCTTCAGCAAGGAGCGCGCGAAGAGAGCGTAACGGTGGAAGGTCACTTTCCAGAAGCACTTTATTGAATTTCATCCGCCATTTCCCAGGGACGGCTGCGCGCTCAACGACTTTCCCAAGAGTCTCGCGGAGGTCGACGTCAGAAAACCGTTTCCTGAGCGTCAATTCTTCTGGTGAATGGTCACATAGTTGATCCATGTGGTCGACGCAAACAATCTCGCTTTTGCAATGACAGGTGATCTGCGAGAGGTAGCAGAAGGCTTTGCAGATTGTGCATTGGTACTGATCTTCAGGGCGGTCCTCTTCCTCAAGACGCTCGCAAACGCCACGGTCACGGGCGAGCTGGCGAGCTGCGAGCTCCCGCTCAGTCATTTCCTTGAGACTCGACTCCAGCCTTCAAAAAATACAGTGAGTTCCATAGAATAATCCATTAATATTTCAATTTCAATGCTTACCATAACGCAGTTTTAATAGATTGAGATTGTTGCGTAATCGTTACGAGAAGCTCATCATGGGAAAAGACTGGCAGCTTTTTGTGTTCGCGGTAACGTTGAACACAATCACGACCAAAAGGCAACCAGTCTGGGAGCGCGAAATTGACAGCCTCATTGAAATTGAACTGCCATGAAACTCAGTATCAAGATGTGATCGATCGAAAACGTGCCAAACGCACCCCATGGTTAAAGCCTGCATGGTATGCTTTCGGGAACGTGATGACAAACTCGCCTGCCCGTTGGTTGCACGCATACACGCGGACTCCGGCATCAGCGAGACGCTCCGGATTCATCAACGTTACGAGTTGAAATAGGAGATCGGACTGCGCCTCAAAAAGGTCAGGCGCCTCACTCTTGATGGCGGCCTCGAACTTTTCTGCGTCTTCTCCTGGGATACCATACCAAGTCTTTGTTTCACCCCAATGCACTAGGGAGCGATCAGAAAAAGTAACCTGTTGCAATAGGACACTACGTACTGAAGTTGATGCTATAAGTATAATGATCCTGTCGTAGCGTAGTTGGATCAGCGATCAGTACTTATAACTGGAACGTATCAAGATGGACGCACCTCGTTGTGCCAACAAAATGTCGAAAAGACCATGCCAACGTATGTCCAAGGGACGGTCATACCAGAAATATCAGACTTGATGTATCTGAGAAGGGAATCTGGAAGAATAGGCATATTGTTTAGATTCCACGGGTCCTTCGAGGCTGGCTCCAGTGGATGGGTCTCCAGGGTGGGCATGGCACTGGACGAGGTAAAAAAAATTGTCAACATTCATTTGAACGGTGAAAAAATCCAAAAAATCTTCCTACCTGCCATGCGTAGTCGAATGTACATCAGCACCATATTCAATTTCCACGGTTTCATTCGGTGATTGCACAAGGCGCCAAAATTCATTCTCCACATCATACTCGGATATCAGCGTGCTTCCGACGTAATTCACCGTAGGATCATTAAGATCCGCGGCCGATGGAGACGGTGGGGGATGAGAGGTCCACCACCTTCTGCGGAACTCAAGATCGCGCGCCTGGAAACTCGAGAGACTGTGTTCCTCGCCCTCATCAAAGCCGAAATCGCCACCGGTGCCAAAAAGACAGATGTGGCAAAACCACTGCCCTTTTGGAATAGTGGCCAAAGGGGGGTCGAGACAAAAGATGTGAAATCCTGTGGCAACAAAATCAAACGCGCACATATTTTGAGTATCAAGTAAACATACCACAATCACACCCATCACATAGCAACATTTTTTCGTCCTGATTCTTCTTCTGGCAAATTTCGCAAGAAAGCTGAACAAGAGTGAGTTCATCGAAAGGGAAGGGCGCACTGATACGTACTTCTAAGGTGCGCTTGTACTCGTCGTCGGGCTGAGGTGAAGCTGACGCCGGTGATAACCGACTGATATCCAGAGACTTCCTTGTAGCTGGGCGGCGTTCATGGTTAGATATTGACTGACCGGGCGCATTGACTAGCTTACGAGTCATTTCTTGGGATGATACTCTTGCTCCGCGTTTCACAACGGTGCTCTCTGTTCGAGGCCCGCTACGTTCCTTATAATCACCGTCATCAGGGGGTTCTGATAATGGGCTAGATGTAGAAGTAAGCGGGCTGGATGGTGGGGAACCGCGCTCGCGAGGAAATGTCAAAGGATGTGTGGCAGTCTGGATGTTCATATGAGTCTTCAGCTGCGGATCGCGTGCTGCAGCCGGAGATGTGGACAGGGTTGGTGAATTCCGAACACAGTCGCAGAAATGCTCATAAGGCAAGATAACTCTTGTATAAGAGTTCTTAATCTGCGTAGATAGTCCAGGGATGCCACGGTAACCGAGGAGCGCCCCGAGGTCCCCCCATTTCTTGTTTTTAGTCACCTATGAGACTATTCAGGCACTAGCTACGCTATAATGGAGGATCACGCACTGCCTCGTAGCCACCGAGTTTCTGGACCTCTTTGCGGAGTAACCACAGGTCTAGGGGCTTGTGGTTGATGGTGGGCACGGATACACGAGGATTGCCTTGTTGTTTATGAAAACGGTAAAGCTGCTCCAAAAAATTGACCTTTGCACGAGATGAGGCCTCGATAGAGTTCAGGCGTTGCAGCCGAGTCTTGAAACGAAAAGTCTGACACATAATTTATTAGAGCCATCGTCGTAAAGAACATCACTATGTCACGGAGAAAAAAAATACAAACCTCACTATCAGTAACACAGGGCATCTTCCAACCAACGGGAGGGATGATCTTGCAGATGCCATAATTTTTCGCCTTTTCTGAGATGGAGCGGATGTAAGCCATAGGGTCTTTGAACTCATCTGAAGTCGGGTAAAAAACTGGGCAATCTTCTAATCCAAACGGACGGGGTTTGGAACGCATGGGCTGCGTTCGGGGGCTCGATGTTTTGACTGTAGATAAGTCTAACGTGGGTGAGACAGAGATGGGAGTGCCATCTCCAGAAAAATTGTCGGTAAATTCCTGCTGTGTCACATCATCATTATCCAGTGATGTCACGTGGTTCTGCAGGGCAGCCAAAGCATGTGTCTTGGATTTACGTGGGGCGCGTTTGGTGCTACTGGATGCGCTCTGCTGTGATACTCTGGGCTGTGAAGGAGAAAGAATTTCCTCCTGTGTGTCTATAGGGACTGCACCTTCTACAGGAATTGATAGACAAGAAGTGAATGTAGCAGGCTGTTTATTCGAAAATTCGGTCGGTAAGGCGTCTGAGGAGCGTGGGGCGCTGCTTTGTGCAGGCGTTCGCGGAGAGCGACCGCGACGTGAAGGCGATCCCCGCGAAGAATTCGGAGGAGAAATAGTCTGCATAAAGCAGCAGATGAGAGATAATAATTGCTATCGTCGAGGAGGAGGAAGAGTTATTGTGAGTGAAAGCTACAGACTTCCGAAGGTCCTGAATTCCAATGTGTGGGAGCGGGCATTGAAATTGTGCACTGAGTTATCGTGTTACCTTGTTGCTTCGGCGTGGGAATATGACTGCATATTCGCGGAGTTTGGTGGAAAGCCTCCGTTCCACCTTATAGCGGACATACTTTTAGCTGTTCCTCTTATTTCAATTCCACATTCCTTGCACAGTACACTCTATAGTGAAGAACCCATCCTACGTGCATCAAAACTCAACATAATATACATGAAGCATGTCTATTTTGCACATAGGCGCCCAAGATACGCTTAGATCATTCACTGTGGAAATGTTGATCCAGATGCAATTTGCCACCGATACGGAAGTCTTCCGAAGACTACCAAATCCAGCAAAATGGCCACCTGTGGCCAGATGGAGCTGAGGGGGCGAAAGATCGAGAGCGGTGCGCTTTACCAAGGAACACTTGATTAAATCCATGCATTGATGTTTCATATGCCTCCTGCGATGTGGCCCGTATTCAAAATTCAGCGAGCCAGAGCACCAGGCAGTAGAACGACATATTACCACACCAATCTCGAGCAGATCGGATCTGCCTCCAACAATATTACTTATGCGAGGCATCCGTTACACACTGTTATGTACATAGCTTCTCCATGAAGCTTCAGGCTAGGCATATTATGTGCTGGAGCACATGCGCCGCCCATGTGCCATTCTGTCACCATTATTAATACCGAGGTTCATCTGTATGTCAAGTCTTGCCTGTACCACGTTCGAACTTACATGCTCCAGCTGGCAGCCATAGCACCTTTTCTCTGGTGCCTTTCACCGTTGGTCGGCTTTCGGAACAGAGAGCAATAAAAAAGCACTTCCACGCCTGCACCGCGGCCTGTGTGGCAGTCGAGCGCCGAGGCAGCAGCTGTGGACCAAATCAGTGTCCTTTGTTTCTGAGCATTATTTTTGGCACCCAAAGAAGGACAAAGAAACTTTGAATAGTCGTGATTGTTCCAGGACATTCGAGAAATATGTGGTACTATCCCAAACTTGGACGGTTCATGCGAATTCTTCGAGTTCAAAATATCATATCCAGGAGATTAATAAATATGGCTCCCGCTGAGCAGTCCTCAAATCTCTACGGCCCATCCCTTCTGCTGATCAAGACGATGGAGTTACCAATATTTTTTCTATCAAGTTCTCGAGCTTACTCGATTTCCTGATTGTGCTTCAAATAGTGGCAAACCATACTGCATTTCCTTTACACGTGGCCCGTGTACTTCAGAGGGACGAACTTTTTTTCTTTTATCATTCTCAACGGTCACGATTCTTTTCCATCCTTCAGAACGCTGGAGCACCGTCCAGCACGACCGTATCTCTGACATGTGTCTCAACAACCCGATACTCATCTGATTCTCAAGATAGTCGTGATATTAATAGCTTACCACACTAGTGCGGGCCTCTCCTAGTTGCGAGAATCAAACTACGTCCAATGATCATTAAGACTCCCGAATAGACTGCCCACGAGATTGCCCACGCCGTGTCTAGGCTCGCAGCATATTTATCTGAGGCAAGCTTCTTCGAGAGCGAAGCTGTAAATAGCCAATTGGGTACTATTCGGGCGCGTTTGAACGTAATGTCGTGGGCCCGCCGACGGTGGTATTTTCGAAAGTACCCCACTCTCGCTGGCAAGGTTGCATTCTACTGCGTGGCCGTCTGCCTGGGTCTCCTTAACACCTCCGAACACACGCTTCTGCATATCAGCTGCGCCCTCCGAAATCCCGCGCGTTTATTATGCACATAAACAGATTTTCCCCTAAATCTTTAAAAGTCGGTAGTGAACGGAACGGCTGATTTATGAAGCTCATTGTTCTTCGACACACAAATACAACGATGTCGAGGTATGTAATGGCATCGGGTAGACACGTGCGACTATATGGATTAGTTGGGACCTGGAGATTGTGCGAAATTAAATATCAGTTGGCAGCCTTGGATACATAAGGCTATACATCTTGGATAGTTGTGCCTGCCTTACGACGCTGAAGCTTGCAAGTCTCACGTCGACTGAAATGGCACGTATTCAAATAAACATTTTCCACAATAAGATTCCGATAGCCATCAAACTTTGATATCGAACGGGAGATCGGTGATGTTGAGCGGCTATTGATTGTAGGCCAGAGCTGACTGGCACTGTAATAATGTCCTGACCTGCGAGCCCAACCCTGTCTGAATACATGATTCTCTCGTTGATCCAATCAACCTAACGCGTAACATCGTACCCTGGACACGTAGCGCCCTGTATACCGGGATCTATATATTCCACATCATATAAATAGTACAACCAAATCACGAATTGGAAATTAACTGAGCTGTATCAGGCTGTATTAGGCTGTGTCTGGGTTTCACTTCTTGCTTTACAAATGGAAGCTCGAAGCCACTCAAGCAATCGTGTCGAAACATGGAAATCCCTCGCCGCGTATACGAGCCACAGCGTAAATAGCGCCACAAGGCCGCATGCGCTCCCACTGGTCGCGAGCGTCAAGGTAGGCGTAGACGTGAAGACCTGGTAAGAAAACGCAAGCATAAAATACAGCATGCTGCAGAAGAACAGGACTTCCGTGAGCCAAGAAGGATACACAATAGCAGAGCACCCACCCCCACAACAGCATAGCATACGGAAGACTATGCACGGTTGCTACAGCTTTGGTGCCGAATGCGGACCCTGTCATCTTCTTGAGGAATTGGACCTGCAACATTTTGTTGTAGGAATATGCGACAATTGATGCGCCATTCTTTGCTCACCGCTGTGTCGGCAGATTCCTGCCCATACATCCGACTCTGTCGAGTGAGAAACAAGGACACGACCAACGATCCAACGATGCAAAAAATGGAAAGATACGTGCTAATAGTTGTGACTGAACCTGAATCCTGGAGACTGACGGAAGGCACGGCCAGAAAGCTGACGTCCACGGCTACCATCACAGTCGACTTGCATGATTAAGCAAAAAAAGGAGCTAACCAGCGAGAATCATGGCACGCACATACATTGTGATGCTTGACCATTCACTACTCAGCTTGCTATTAAAGTTCTTCCAGCGCGGAGAGTTGACACTGCGGTCGACCCATACTCGTCGGAGTTCTTCCATGTGTGACTGCGGGGCCCCAAACATTGCAACATTGAAGGCCCATGAAAGAACTAAGATCAGCTTGTTCCCCCTCTTCTTTGTGTAAACGGTCTGGTCCGCATCCAGACGGGCAGAAGGGAGCCCGCAGAAGTTGAAGAATTTAGCTCGGGCTGGTAGAAAGCTTAGAGGGGACGTGTCGTGGAACACACGACTTACTGAAATACCGCATGAACCTGGCTGCTAGACAAGTCACCCCCTGGAGCAATATGGAAATGACGATACTTACCAATGACACAAATAGAATAAGCGCCACCGACATTCTCTAGTTTGGAGAATCAGCAATGTCACTGAAGAAACCTTTCGCTTGCCTTTAAGTTGGTCGATCAAGTCCAGAATTTTCGATAATTCATCACCGTCGAAGGGCGAGAGCGACACGTCTGTCGTAATGGTCTCTGCACACTCCTTTCAGCGGCTCGTGCATGCAGTCGAAGAGGAATTCTCACCGGCGCTAGCATGCACAACAACTTCTTTGAGTTCTTTGAGCAACTGGGCGCATGGTAGATTTTCATTGGGATACATCTCGCAGTGTTGCCTATGAAGGACCTGATTACTCCATGCATTGATCTTGCATTTTCTATTCCGTCACTTCGTGAGAGGAATTCACAAACAGAAACAGAATACATACAATGACAGACTTGCCAGTACTGATGTTCAACAGCATACTCTGGAAACGCAAACCATCAAAACACGAAGATTATCCACTGTCGAGGGCGTACTGATATGGCTCAGCTTTTCGACGCCCTGAACTCCACAATAAAGTTTTGCTGTAGGTAGCTTATGGAGCCAGAAAAGCAGATGCCTGTCGTGGTCAACAAAATAGTATCTGCAAATTTCAACTCTAGTCTTCTGGTTCCGTGTCAACTGCATCACAAGCTCGATCTTGTCGCGATCCAACTGCAACCAAGAGGGCATAAGATCGAGTACTTGACCTACACACGAGTCCATTTTGCACTGGGAAACTCTGTGCTGCAAGTTCGAGTCCGTATAAATACCCTGTTCCTAGCAGTAAGAGTCCGATTCTCCTTCATATTTAGGTAATAAATGACATACGCGCGTGGGGTCACGAAAATAGAGCGCTCCTTCTGGGTGTATGCAGGCACGCCAGTTTCCACCGTCTTGCTGACGTGTACTGCGCCCCATTTGTACTTATTTCGACCAAAAAGAAGGCAGCACTCACTCTAAAAATTCTCTCTCCAGAGGATCAATAAACTCATATCTGTTGGTGTCGGGATTTCTGTGACCAAATCAATACTGGATTGCAGTCGGAGGTTGGAACACAAGAACTCACATTGACGGAGGTCTGTCATACCGCATTACATCGGAGGGCACGAATGGCTCGAACTTAGGGGAGGCCTGGTTCTGGGAGTTGGCTGGAGCTGCATAAGATGACTGCAGCACACAATTAGAGGATGATGGAGGGGCGTGTGTCGGCAACAGTGAGCCGGATGAACAGGAAGCGGGCCCTAGCAATGATGGGACCTGCAGCTGATGGTTGCTCGGAGGAAGAGGCATTGTAGGCTGGCTTGAGCCAGCAACTCGCTCTGGGTGCCCGTCTGTGTGAATGCACTGGAACCGGCGCCTGGATGCGATGCTACATGAATCCGAGTAGTATAACCGCAGAACGATGCGACACAGATGATGTACAAGTCGCAGTGGGAAAGCAAGATGTCTGAATAACACCTTCAGAAACACTCGCAAGTGGTGTACAAGCCTCCGAACGGAGTCGCCGTCATGGTTGCGCGACATGGTGTTGTTAGCAGACAAGTACGAGGCACGCAACATAAAACACCCGAGGCAAACTCTATTTATTTAAACTTAATCACAACCTTCAAGGTGTTGGTTTGCTTCATGAAATGGCCATTTGGTGATTCGACTGCAGGCCTCATGGCAAGACTGGCTATAATAAACCAGGCACTGGGACCTACTGATAAATACATCACCATGCCCGGATTAACTGAAATTTAGACTATGCCCTATGTGCTACTGCTACTACTACTTACCACAGAAATTGACTGAGCCGAGTCGACAGTATCCGGCATTTTGCTCTGCAAGCCCCGAACCGCGACAGCATGTCAACCATGTCAAAGCATGGAAGTCCCTTACTGCGTATAGTATGAACCAGCGTCACAACGCCTCATCCGCTCGAGCACTCCCAGTGGTTGCAAGTGTGATAGTAGACGTGAATGCGAAGACCTGGAACAAGAATACAAGTTTGGAATATACCATGATGCAGGAGAACCGGAATTCAATAAGCCAAGAAGGACCCTCAATGTACAGTCACCCTCGCAACAGCACAGCGCACAGAAGGGCATGGACAGTCGAGGACGTCTCTGAAATGGCCAGTCTGGGTACAAGTTTGCGCAGATTCCCGGCCTGTGTCTGGGTGCGCGCCGCATGTTCTGCGGAGGTATCTGCAAAACTTTAGTTCTGGATCACCGATGCCATGATCCGATACACTGTTTAGATCCCTGGTCATAAAGCCGATTCTGTCTGTTCAAATAGAACGAGGACGCCACCCAATGCGAAATATGGAAACATATCACCGGGATTAGATGTGACACCTATTATATTGACGGAAGGTACCGCTATACATAAACGGCTAGCATAGTAGCGTTTGGCTGACGGGATTGAGCTAAGGTCGAAGCCGAACGGCGAGAATCATGATACTCACATGCATCACGATGCTTAACCATTGAAATTAATTTCTTCCAGCACCGAGACTTGATGTCACAGTCGACCCATCCTCGTCGGAGCTCGCTCATGTGTTACTGCGGGGCCCAAAATAATGCGGCGTTGAGCCGATTAGTTTATGCCTGTGCTCCATGACGTAAACGAACTGATCAGGATGCAGAGGTACTTGGGAGTCTGTAAAAGTTGAAGGATTATATCGCGCTGGCCGTAAGCTTGGAGACAATGCATCGCGGAATAAAAACTTACTGAAATACCAACCTGGCTGAGAAAAATCAAACTCTGGAGGGAAACGGGACAGAATGAGGCTACTTACAGATGGAAAAATAGAATGGGCGCCGCCTCTGTTCCCTGCATTGTCTGGTTTTGAGAATCACTAATGCTTCTGCCGTCAATGAAGGAATCAGATGAATACTGCCCATTCTGTGCCATCAATCTGTCAGAAGAATCAAAATAGCAAATGAATACACACGATGCTGACTTGCCAGTATTGACGCTCGACAAGGACACAAGTAGAGGACGACGGAGGGGCATAGGCCGGCAATGGTAGGATGGATGAACAAGACGCAGACATTGGTAGTGGTGAGAGCTGCAGCTGATGGTTTCTCAGAGGAAGAAGCATTGGGGCCCGGCTCAACCGGCAACTCGCTCTGGATGTCCGCCTGCGCGAATGCATTAAAACTGCGACATTAGTACGTGGATATGATCACAGAAGGGCGTAAAACAGATTTATGAATGAATCGTAGCGGAAAGACAAGAGATCTAGACTTGCTTCTAGAGCCTCGACACTCGCAAGCTTTGCATGAGCCTTCGAACATCACCGTTGCGTGACAAAATGTTGTAAGCCGAGAAGTTGAGGACAAGGAAACTCACAGAGCACAACAGGTGCAGTCATATGTGTTATCATAGTCAATGGCAGGACACATCATAACATCAAAATGCTCATCGATTGAAATTACTATAATATCCCTCAACCAGGAAGAACTAGTAAACTCTTGTAGAGGACTCTGCCAGGCTAGTTGTGGTGAGACTCTGTCAAGGGGTATGTGGAAGTTGTTTTTAGAACTGGATTGTCTGACACGTACTATACGTCAACTTCAGCATGACTCTGGTATTTGTCCGGGATAGTCCAATCATGGTTGAGCACTGAGCTGGGGCTCTGAGTTCACAACGAGAAGACGCACACGATTGCTACTTAACTGGTGCTCATTGGCCACTCTATAGATCAGAATGGGTTGGGTTGGATCAGTTGATGGACTCCGGCGACGAGAATGGCCATGGCAAGAAGGTTGGATTTAATTAAAAGGAGCCAGCGGGGTTGCAGCGGTAACATTAAAAATCAAAGTTGTGTAATGCCGCACAGGTGCCAAGGGTTGTGTTAGGAAGGGTCGCCATACACACGCACATTCATTCAGGTGGTTTCCCTCGCCCTTCCCCAAGTTGCAAGCCTCCAGGTGACATCAAAACAGTTTGAACTTTCTGCGCTGACGAACTGACGAACGGCTTTGGCAGGCGAAGTTTATCATCTGCCAGTAGTTGGGTATCCTCCGAAATTACCATCATCGTCAGGCCACAGGATACGTCACTGACGGTCCTTCGAATACTTCCAAACAACAGCCTTACACGTACTTGTCAACCTCTGGCGGAGAAACAGGACATGGTTTTCAGATTGCGACAGCCCACTGCGGCAGCAAAGAAATTGGTTCTGATACCCGTGTTGACCATGGAGGGTCACAAAGACTATATGTCATCTATATCCTACTTTCCGGACGGGAAGCGAATCATCAGCGGGTCAAGCGATAAGACCACTCGTCGATGGGACCTAGAAGCGGGTAAATAAATTAAGGAGGCGGGGGCTGTTTGTGAACAGGAAGTACATGCTGTGGGGATATCAAAGGATGCTCGATGGGTTGTCACTGCAGGTGGAGATGGCGGCCCCGGAACCGGGGAGCTCAAAGTCTGTGAAGTTGAGACGGGGATCGTGAGAACATTTGAAGGTCACTCGCGGAGGATCAACTGCATCGATATCTCCAGGGACAGCACGCTGCTGGCGAGCGGGGCAGAAGATAAAATAGCGCGGATATGGAGCTTGGAAACTGGCAAACTTGTGGCTGGCCCATTCCAGAGCATTTATTTGGTGGGCGCAGTCCGATTTTCGAAAGACTCCAAGAAGCTTGCAGTCAAATCGCAGTGGGGAAAACAGCTTGAAGTGTGGGATGTTGAAACACAGAAACTGGATGTCAAAGTGGGAACATTTGGTGGCGCTCACTTCTCATTTACACCAGTACTACGTAACTGCATTCAGCTTCCAATACTTTAGCCCCCAAACATGATCTATGAATTCGACGCATCTACGCTGGAGACTGTTGGAGCCCCCTTCGAAGGGCACACTCATGTCATCACCGGTCTAGCACTTTCACTTGATTGTGCTCTCCTCGCTAGTGCCTCTGATGACAACACCATCAAGCTTTGGGCATTCGAGTCCCGTCAGCTCGTCTCCTCGTCTCCTCATTCGATATTATGTATCCTCGTTGTCTCATCCTGTCACCCGACTCGTGCCAACTAGTTCATGCCACCCGGCGCAACAACAACATCTACTTATGCAACATTCTCCCTGAGATCCTCGCTAGCATTCACCCTGTACCACAAGTTAGAGTGCGCAGCCAACCCCGAATACTACTGTCGTACATGCACTAAATTTTCTTGCAGATCAGTGCTCTTAGAAAGCCACCTTTCGCTGATGTACTCATCCCTTTCATTTATTCATTTACACCACTCCATTAATCCCATTTTTGCAGTCTGGCGCATTCTCTTTCACCACCAATCAATCCACTAGTGAGGCCCCATCGAATGCGCAACAGTGCATCCCTTCCAACTATCTATCACCTCCCCCTGTCAGTTTCGCCCGTCGTCTTTCCGGGTCCGAATCCTGGACTGAGAGACACGCCGGAACCTCTCGCATACAGCCTACCAACATGCAACCGCTTCCTGACATGGGGCAGTGGCCTACTCTTCTCCCTCCGCCGCAGATAACCTCTTCTACAGTAGGCTTACGGCTACCCCAGTTACGCTCCGACTGCCGCGAACTCCTTCCCTCTTCCCACACGCACACAGTCTTCTCTGCTTGTAATGACGAGCCGAGAAATATCCCTCCTGAGGTGATGCTCCGAGACCTCTCAAAATGTATCGCGAAGGATGGAAATTACCCTGTTGCTCGTGGCGGGTTCGGGGAGATCTGGAAATGCACTTTGTACGTCATTCGCAGACCGGTCAAAGTTCGTTTGCAGTGTTGTCTTTCCATCAGTCTGGAACTGATAATTGGGCAGGTCGCGGTGAAAGCATTGTTAGTTTATGCTGCTGATCAACTTGGTGCAGCGAAGACGAAAAAGATCAAGGCGAGTTTCTTGGCGAACGACTGCGTCTTTTCTTACGGGTTGCCACTTTGTAGAGAGTAGTGCGTGAACTCAGCATATGTGACAACCTCGAGCATCCAAATATTCTACCCGTTTATGGTTATACGTATGGCTTCGGCCCATTCCTGGCGATAGTCAGTCCTTGGGCGGAGAATGGTAGCCTGTCGGACTATTTGGAAGTCTAGGGTGCAGCTCTTACTCTCGTTAGAAGATTCCAGATCGTAAGTCTCCCTTTGTATTTTATGCAGACCATAAACTGATGGCAATCTCAGCTCAGGGATATCATAGCTGGTCTGCAATATCGTACGTGCTGGTTATTCTCAGTGCTAGACCTGGAGTAGTAATATTCCTCACAGTTCATGCAAACAGTGTTATTCATGGTGACTTCAATGGGGTAAGTTCGACTTCTCGATAGTTTCAATTTGATCGATACGTGAGTTCCAGCCTAACGTGCTGATTCATGTTGATAGCACTGCGTGTGTTGCTGACTTCGGTCTTTCCTTGATGTATTCGGAGGTCATAAGCGCCTCTCATGCTTCCTGGACTTCCACCCTCAAAGGCAATGTACGATGGATGGCTCCCGAGCTGCTTGTAGAGCGGGAGGATGGAACTCTAGCGCGGCCGAGCGAGCAGAGCGACATCTTTTCGTTCGGCGGTATCATGTTGCAGGTGCGTCGGGTTAATTTTGGCCTATCATTGATATCACGAGCTCCACTCATAGGTCCTCACCAACCAAGTACCTTATTATCACCTCTCGAATGATGCCGCCATCATACTCTGTATAGCCAAGTCACAAACACCCCCCGATCTCGTTATTCTGAGCTCCCTGAACGATACTGGGAGTTTATCGAGCAATGTTGGTCTACTGATCCTCGGGGCCGTCCATCGACGGAGGGAGTTGATGTGACGATCAGGAATGAATATGATGCGGTGTCTAGATCTCCTTGATTCTCGAACTCCTTGGCATACAACGTGTTTACAGATAGACAGCATGAGGCATGGTATGCTATCAAACGCAGGCTCACCCCCAGACCCCTTCGAATACCTACACACAAAAAAGACTTGTCATTACTAGTATTCGTTATGGAGGCGTGAATCGCCATATTGTCACTGCTGCAATAGTATGGCTCAGCTTTGTGACGCCTTGAACAAAAGAGCTGTGTCATATATACCTCATAGCCAGAAAAATATTCCAAGCTCTGTGGACCGTGTCAACACGAGCTCGATATCACCACTGCTCAGCTGCAATTTAGAATTCAGGAGAGATTAGCTCATCCGCACAATTTCATTGTACCCCGTGTCTTCCTGTATGTACTTACAAGTTGGTGTAAATTCCCTTGTTACTATTGGTAGAAGACTGAGGGCAGATCACAATAAATGACATACGTGATGAAAGTAGAGCGCTCCTTCATGATGTACAGGGCACACCAGTGATTGTCACTTTCCCGTGGACCGCACTTCGTGATCAAGGCTTGTTGCATCGAACGAAAGAGAAGAATTTATCCTTCGTTACAGAAGGAATACTTAACCTGACATTTTGCACTTGCTAGCAGCTGCGACCATATCAGTATATCGATTCATTCGGAATGCAGAAACTCAACGTATCACATCACCTCGGAGGCGGTGAGCGGCGAACGTTGATGTTGATTGACTCCTGCGGAGCATGATTAACCAATGTGTGTCTTTTTCTTCCTCATGCTGTAGGGTTTCAATAGTAAGTCAAGAAGGACCCTCGATGTACAGAAGGGTACTTACTCACCCTCGCAACAGCATAGCACACGGAAGGGCGTGGACAGTTGCGCTTGTCGAGGACGATGGAGCAGGCCAGCGGCCTAAGCCTGGAGCAAGGCAGACAAGCTGCGATGATGATAGATGCTAGCTACGAACATAGCGAAACCTAGTCTACGGTGCATAGCTCCTGCCCTTGGGACCCCTGGTCCAACGTCTATGAGACTCTGAAATGGCCAGTCTAGGTACAAGTATGCGCAAACTCACGGCCTGTGTCTGGGTGCCGCATTTTCTGCGGAGTTACTTGCAAAATTTTAGTTTCGGATCACCGATGCCATGATCCGATACACTCAGGCTGTTCGTTGCTCACCGTTGTTTCGGCAGATTCCTGTTCATAAAACCGATTCTGTCTATTCAAACAGAATAAGGACGCCACCAAAGATCAATGCAAATTATGGAAATATATCACCGGGAATGGATGTGACTCCTACCATATTGACGGAATGTACCTCTAGAAACGGCTATGTAGCATTACATTTGTCTGACACAGGATTGAGCAAAGGTAAGAGCTGAATAGTGAGAATTATGACACGCACATGCCAATTACGATGCTCAACCATTGAAACTTCTATGTCACGGTCGACCCATCCTCGCCGAAGCTCGCTCATGTGTTACTGCGGGGCCCAAAACAATGCGACGTTGAGCCGATTAGCTTATGCCTGTGCTCCATGACGTAAACGGACTGATCAGGATGTAGAGGTACTTGGGAATGTGTAAAATTTGGAGGAAGGTATCGCGCCAGTTGCAAGCTTGGAGACAATGCATCGCGGAGTAACAACTTACTGAAATATCAACCTGGCTGAGAAAATCAAACCTTGCAGGGAAACGACAGAATGGGGCTACTTACAGATGAAAAATAGAATGGGCGCCGCCTCTGTTCCCTGCATTGTCTGGTTTCGGGAATCACTGGTGCTTCTGCCGTCAATAAAGGAATCTTCTGCTTGCCTTCAACTCCGCCGACCAAGTCGAGAATTTTCGAATATTCATCATCATCGAAAGGCGAGAGCGACACGTCCGTGGTAATAGCGTGTGCACCTCCTTTCAGCGGCCTGTGGATGCACAAGAAATTCCTTGCGCTCCTTGAGCAATTGAGGACCTTGCCGCTGTCCATCGTACATCTCGCATTGCTGCCAGGAATCAGATGAATATTGCGTTGATATTGCCCATTCTGTTCCATCAATTTGTCAGATGAGTATTGTAATAAAACAGAAAATGAATACACACAGTGACAACTTGCCAGTATTGACACTCGACAGCATACTCTAGAAACATAAACTATCAAAACCTTGTATTTGTTGATGTCGGGCTTGCCGTGATGTGTATGGCTGGAACTTAGCGAAACACCAGCTCTGGGAATTGACTGGAGCTGCAGGAGATGACTGCAAGACACAATTAGGGGACGATTGCTCAGCGGAAGAAGTATGAGGATGCTGGTTTAACCCGGCAACTCGCTCTGGGCGTCCGCATGTGAGAATACATCGGAACTGCGATATTAGTACGTGGATATAATAACAGAAGGGCGCGAAACAGATTATGAACGAGTCGCAGCGGAAGGGCAAGATGTCTGAACTTGCTTTCAGAAACACTCACAAGCTTTTTATGAACATCCGAACATCATTGATGCGTGACATGATACTGTAGGCAGAGAAGTTGAGGACACGAGAGAAACTCACAGAGCACAACAGGCGTAGTCATATGTGGTATTATAGTCAATGGCAGGACCCATAATAACATCAAAATGCTCATCAGTTGAGATGGTTCAGTCATGGTTGAGCGTTGAGCTAGGGCTCTGAGTTCACAACGAGAAGACGCACACGATTGCTACTTAACTGGTGCTCATTGGTCACTCTTCAGGTCAGACTGGGTCGGATCAGTTGATGGGCTCCGGTAACGAAAATGACCATGGGTGAAAAGCAAGTGGATTTGATCAAAAGGAGGCAGCGGGGTTGCAGCAAGTGACATTAAAAGTCAAAGCTGTGTAATGCTGCACAGGAAGGTTGCCATACGCACGCACATTCGATCAGGTGGATTCCCTCACCCTTCCCCCAAGTTGCGAGCCTCTAGGTGACATCAAAACAGTTTGAACTTTCTGCGCTGACAAACGGCTTTGCAGGTAAGGTATATTAGCTGTCAGTAGTTGGGAATTTTTTGAAATTAAAATCAACGACAGGCCACAGGATACGAGAAAGCCTCACCGACAGTCCTTCGAATACTTTCCAATAAAACGCCGTCTGCATCTGCTAAACCTTGCTGGCAGAGAAACGGGACATGATTTCCGGATCGCAACGACCCTCTGCGGTAGCAAAGAAATTGACCCTGACAACCGTGCTGACCTTGGAGGGTCACAAAGGCTCTATTCCATCCATATCATACTTTCTGGGCGGGAAGATAATAATCAGCGGATCAGACGATAAGACCATTCGTGCATGGGACCTAGAAGCGGGTAAGGAAATAAAGGAGGCGCGCGATGTTTGTGAACAGAAAGTATGTGCTGTGGGGGTATCAAGGGATGGTCGATGGGCTGTCACTGGTGGCGGAGATGGCTTTACCGGAGGGGAGCTCAGACTCTGTGAGATTGAGACGGGGATCGTGAGAACATATGAAGGTCACTCACAGAGGATCACCAGCATCGATATCTCCGGGGACAGCACACTACTGGCGAGTGGGGCAGAAGATTTCACAGTGCGGATATGGAACTTGGAAACAGGCAAACCCGTGGCTGGCCCATTCAAAAGTGCCGACTGGGTGGGCGCAGTTCGATTTTCACGAGACTCGAAGAAACTCGCAGTCAAATCATGGTGGGGGAATTACCTTGAAGTTTGGGATGTCGAAACGCAGAAACTGGATGTCAGAGTGGGGACATTTGGTGTTGCGAGCTTCTCATCTACACCAGTGTTTTGGACTACCAATGACAAAACAATCGTAACCGCATTCAGCCTCAGACACCATGACACTACAAGGACGATCTATGAATTCGACGTGTCTACGCTGCAGACGGTCGGGGCCCCCTTCGAAGGACACACCAAAATCATCACCGGTCTAGCACTTTCACTTGATTGTGCTCTCCTCGCTAGTGCTTCTGCTGACAAGACCATCAAGCTCTGGGCCTTCGAATCCCGCCAGCTCCTAGCCTCATTCGATCTTCTGTCTACCGCCCCCCACCTTATCCTTTCACCCGACTCGCGTCAACTAGTTTACACCACCCGGCACAACAACAACATCTACTTATGCAACATTCTCCCTGAAATCCTCGCCAGCATTCCTGTACCACAAGTTAGAGTGCGCAGCCAACCCCGAATACTACTATCGTTCATGCACTAACATTTTCCAGACCAGTGCTCCTAGAAACCTACTCCTCGCTGATGTACTCATCCCTTTCTTTTGTTCATTTACACCACTCCATTAATCCCATTTTTGCAGTTTGGCACTCTCTCTCTCATCGCGAATCAATTCAGTGCTAGTGAGGCCCCACTGAATGCGCAACAGGGCCTCCCTTTCCACTCTCTGCCACGTCCCCCTTTCAGTTTCGCCCATCGTCGTGCAGGGCCTGATTCCTGGACTGAAAGACACGCCGGAACCTCTCGCATACAGCCTACCGACATGCGACCGCTTACTGACATGCGGCAGTGGCCTACTCTTCTCCCTCCGCCACATATGCCCTCTTCTACAGTAGGTTTACAGCTACCTCAGTTACGCTCCGACTCCCGCGAACTTCTTCCCTCCTCTTCCCATCGTGATGTTGAGGCTGACAATCTCCCCCTTGGAGTAACGCTCCGAGACCTCTCAAAATATATCACCAAGGATGGAGACTACCCCGTTGCTCGGGGCGGGTTCGGAGAGATCTGGAAATGCACCTTTCACATGGATCGCAGATCGGTCAAAGTTCGTTTGCAATGTTATCTGTCCATCAGTCTAAAATAATCAGGCAGGTCGCGGTGAAAGCATTGCAGGTTTATGCTGCTGATCAACTCGGTGCAGCGAAGACGAAAAAGATCAAGGCAAGTCCCTCGACAAAAGGTTGCGTCTTTTCCTTACGATGGGTTACCACTTGGTAGAGAATAAAGCATGAACTCAAAATATGCGCCAAACTCAAACATGCGAATATTCTACCCGTTTATGGTTATACGTATGGCTTCGGCCCATTCCTGGCGATAGTCAGTCCTTGGGCGGAGAATGGTAGCCTGTCGGACTACTTGGAAGTCGAGGGCGCGGCTCTTACTCTCGTTAGAAGATTCCGGATTGTAGGTCCCCCCTTGTATTTCGTGCAGACCATAAACTGATGGCAATCTCAGCTCAGGGATATCATAGCTGGTCTGCAATATCGTACGTGCTGGTTATTCTCAGTGCTAGACCTGGAATAGTAATATTCCTCACAGTTCATGCAAACAGTGTTATTCATGGCGACTTCAATGGGGTAAGTTCGACTTTTCGATAGTTTCAATTTGATCGAGACGTGAGTTCCAGCCTAACGTGCTGATCCATGGTGATGGCACTGCATGTGTTGCCGACTTCGGTCTTTCCTTGATGTATTCCGAAATTATCAGCGCCTCCAAGGCTTCCTGGACTTCCTCGCTCAAAGGAAACATGCGATGGATGGCTCCTGAACTGCTCGCAGAGCAGGAGGATGAAACTCCAGCGCGGCCGAGCGAGCAGAGCGACATCTTTTCGTTCGGCGGTATCATGTTGCAGGTGCGTCGGGTTAATTTTGGCCCATCATTGATATCACGAGCTCCACTCATAGGTCCTCACCAACCAAGTACCGTATTATCACCTCTCGAATGATGCCGCCATCATACTCTGTATAGCCAAGTCACAAACACCCCCCCGATCTCGTTATTCTGAGCTCCCTGAACGATACTGGGAGTTTATCGAGCAATGTTGGTCTACTGATCCTCGGGAACGTCCCTCGACGGAGGGAGCTGATACAGCGATCAGGAATGAATTTTATTCGCTGTCCAGCTCTAGTTGATTCTAAAACTGCCTTTCATATACCAATTGTGTACAGTACAACCAGATAGACATCATGAGGCATGGTATGCTATCACACGTAGGATCCCCAGACCCCTCTGAATACTTACACACACTACAAGACTTGTCATTATAAACTGATATTCGTCACGTTGAAAAATGGAGGCATGAATCGCCATGTTGACTCCTATTGTCACTGCTGCATTGATAGTGTGGTTCAGCTTCTTGATGTCCTGAACAAAAGAGAAGGCAACTCACAAGTTTGATGACCACGATACCCTGAATGTGGCCGACTGTCTTTTGGCTGGGGCCTCAAATTTACCCAAAGCCGAACAGTTACATTTGCAGATGGTATTGTAAATGAAATACCTGCCTCCAGTCATGGTGGGAAGCATTTTGCGTCAGGAATCGTGATCGCTGCATTGTACAGCGCGAAGTCAGAATGGGATACAACTCGCAGTGTTGCATGAAATCAGGTGAATCTTGCATCAACATCGATACTGTACGTTCTGTTTCAATTACTTTGTCAGGAGATTTCGTGAACAGAGAACGAATGCGTACGATGACGATGACTCGGGTTTGTCAGTACTGATATTCGACGGGGTACGCGCAAAGTATCAAAACACGAAGATTGGCATTGCTGCAAGAGGGCACACGTGTAGACTAGTAATAGCAGTAAGATGGATAACACAGACATTTCAAACGTATCTTGAAAATATGCTCAGACGCAGAAGTGACTCAGAGACATCGTGACGATCTCTGTGATTCATGTCCATTCATCAACTCCAAAGGTATAAAATGCTCGTCGGTCTAGAGTCTCCAGGCTGAGTTGATGCTCGGGCAACGGAAATGAAGGTTCGAAATGCTGTGCGATGCACCGATGCCATGCATAAGGGGCGTGTTAGCGAGTACATATAAGGAGAGGTTGTCAGACGCATGCACATTCAATCAGGTGAATCCCTCGCCATTTTCTGAGTTGCGAGCCTCTAGGTAACATAAAAACAGTCCGAACTGTCAACACTGTCAAACTGATGATTGTCACCGGCAGGTAAAGTGTACCAGCTGCCAGCAGTTAGGCATCCTTCGAAATCACTATCAACATCAGGCCACAAGATACAAAAAAGCCTCACCGACAGCCCTTCGAATACTTCCAAACAACAGCCTTACACGTACTTGTCAACCTCTCAGCTGCGAGTAGTCGGACAATAACTGTCAACGTCAGGTCACAGCATACGAGAAAACCTCACCGACAACCCTTCGAATACTTCCAAATAAAACATTGCCCGCATATACTAAACCTCGCTGGCGGAGAACCAGGACATGGCTTCCACATCGACAACAAATAAATCGTTTCTGACACGCGTGTTGATTTTGGAGGGTCACGAAGACACTATTCCTTCAATATCCTACTTTCCGGACGGCAGGTCAGGCGATCAGACCGCTCGTCGATGGGACCTAAAAGGGAGAAAGGAAATTAAGGAGGCGCAAGATGTCTGTGAGCAGGGTATAAATGCGGGGGTATCAAGGGATGGTCGATGGGTTGTCACTGCTGGTGGAGATTTCAGCACCGGGAAGTTCAAAGTCTTTGAGGTTGAAACGGGGATCGTGACATATGAAAGTCACTCATGGATGATCAACTGCATCGATATCTCCGGGGACAACACGCTACTAACGAGCGGGGCAAAAGATAAACAACGCGGATACGGAGCTTGGAAACTGGCAAACTCGTGGCTGGTCCATTCAAAAGTGCCGACGAGGTGGGCGCAGTTCGATTCTCGCATGACTCGAAGAAGCTTGCAGTCAAATCGTGGTGGGGGAAGTGAAATCAGAGTTCTGCCAGCTGGTTGGAGCCAGCCCTTGCCATAACGAAGCTGCCTGCTGGCACTGTCCAAACAGTGCACCATATATGTCAACGGATCCGCTGCAAGCTTGACCGTGGGAGCAGCAGCCTCCAGCTTCGTTTTTCCTAAACATGTCTCTCCCTTATTGTGGGGCCACTGCCCGCCCGTTCTCTGCCCAAGTTGGCGCTCCAAGTTTGGTACATAATATTCAAGTCCAATCCGAGTCTGACTTGGCGTAACCCCCAGACAGTCTTGAATGTATGGCAACCTGACATACCTTCTCGTGAAGCTTTGATAATACCAGAGAACATCATTAATGTTTGACCCTGTCGTCCGAGTCTATCTCCGAATATGGTGTCTTCCAAGATCGTATCTCAGACTCGCCGTGTTTTACCGCGCCTTGATGAAGCTGGCTGGTGCTATCGTCGAAGTCCACTTTATACTTGTGCACGGATCAGACAATTAAAGGGATCAGTCTTCAATCAGAGTCAATGTTATACTTTGGGAGCTCGAAACTGAGGTATGTCATTCAACACAAGTCGACCAGTCTTTCGTACATCGAGCTTTTAGCATTGTGGTACCTTAGTACGTACTTCACAAATTTCATACTTTCCGGAACTCTGATGGAAGTCATGCAAGATAAGGACGAGAGCGGATGTTAATCTGTCCCGAATCCTTGTGTCCGCACATTTTTATGCAATTGCGATTGCTACTCCGACTGGTAGACAGGGTAGCTCACGCCGCAGTTCGGCCCTTCTCTCAGGTACAAATATTTAGCTGATACTACTTGAGCATAGCATCAATGCTCAGCGCTCATTTCGATTTCAAGCAGGCAAATTCACACACCCCAGCTTGTCACTTGGCTCTTTCCTCCAGATGAAGCCAGAAAACAATATCAACACTTCCCAAGTGAAAGGGAATGCTTCTCCAGAGATAAAACTTACATTGCTAAACTCCTTGGTGCAGCTGAGCCGCCGTGACGTCTTGCGTTCGACTGGCAAGCCTTTCAGAGGTTTCGCAGCCGAGTTCGTATCCCGGATGCAACTAGCAGAGGCATCTGTGTCGTCAAAAGCAGAGGAGCCGGACAAACTCGAAGGACGTACCGTCTTTGAGGTGATTGTGGATGAAGGTACCCTAGATTTCTGGTATAGGCTCTGCTCATTGACATATCATGGGGCGCCCTTAGACATGGCCAATGAACTTGAAGTTGGAACCATGCACGGTGGTTGTTTGGCCATGATAATTGAACTGCATGTTTCTTCTACTCACGTTTGTCTGGAGCTAATATGGAAGCGCAGCTGCTCGCCAACGCCAATTTACGTTCTTAGAGCTTCGGCGGGCGCTTACGGCGTATATGGTGTACAACAGTCTTTGAACATTGTGTTCCACTCACCAGCAGTGCCGTACGTTCAAATGGCACATTAATTATCTCTTGCTGAACCATTGTGTCAGGGGCGACAAGCTACATGTCGTGAGCACGACACTTGCCCTTGGTAGCCGGGCACGCTCGGGTCGTTGTGAAGTGAGATTCTGACAAGCTCTCGTTGCGCTATCAGCTTATGTGGCTTCAACAGGTATGGAATGTAACGCGACACCGAATAGTCGCATCAGCTGTATACATCAACATGGTTCCATCTGAGACATCCAAACTTTGATCTGCGTGCATAAGTTGTCGTGTTGATTCCTTAGACATGCCACGATCCTGACTGCTTGAAAAGTTCATTTATTCCATGTACATAATGTAGTTATCCGTAGGATGTGATATTCGCCGGGTACATATCTATAAAACAAACGGATACAAGGGTTTTCACGGTATATATAGCGCAAATGGTCTGCGATCTCGAATGATAAGAAACCCAAATGAATTCATCTCTTCCAAGTGTTTATATCGGGGGCCATGAAGGGACCAGCCTGGATTTCTCCCGCGCCAATAGATCTCAATATGAATATGACCATCCTCTTGTCCTCCCACGCCTTGAGTGCTTTGAGAAGCTGGGATATTTTATCGCGCTTCCCTCATCGGATGCGTTAATGCTCGCTGCCCATGTTACGCCATTATCGAAGAGTCAGACAGGAACGCCGAGTCTGGCACGGGGGGACGAGGGTGATTTCCGTAAAACTGATTCCGAGAGACGAAGAAGAGTAAGACCGGTGAAAAGATGGCCAGTGAGATCGTGAATTTGTAACGCAGCTAGTAAGTGTGAATTAGCCCATTCAACCAGACCCGCATCAGAAGGATTCAGTTGTACAAGGTTCATAAGATTAGTATCTCAGCGCACAGAGAAGGCGGTGGAAAAACCACGGTAGTTCGCGAAGGGCGTGCCTCTCTAGTCGAGCGAGGAGGGGCCTGGAGGGGCCTGGTTCGTTATAGAAGATGATTTGGACTTATCCCTCAGGCCGGCTTGAAGTGGACTGCTAAGTAAAGAACGAATCAAGACACGTCCGTTCGCTATCCTGTGCGTCGCTGGCATCCAAGCGATGGTAAACCCACCATTATCGCGCATCCATCCTGAGTGCTCAGGGGTGCCGATCTGGTCAATGACACTCTTTCATGGCTTGAACGTACTAGAATCTTGAGACTGGCTCTCGAGTTCATCGACGTGTTTTTTTTCAGTACCATCGGGTCTTTCAGCGTTTGATTATTCGCATCCTTGCGCCTCAACTTTTCAAACATCTTCTCCTCTCCATCGACTTCCTCTTCTCCATCGACTTCCTCTTCTCATCAAGAGAATTGCTGCGCGAGAGATTGCGAAGAGTGCTGGAAAGCGATCTGCCTGACGTTGATGGGCAACCAAAGGACTTTTTTCAGCCGGGAAAGATTGGGACTCGAAGCTTCCTCCATTGGGCTTTCGGTGTAAATCAATGACCTGTTTGAAAGTGAATGATTGAGCAAGTATAAAAGAACAGTGGTTGATCCTTAGCGGAGGCTTCCTGTACTTCCCAAGGGAAGTGGTGAAGGTGCCTCAGAACAAGCTATGCCGCTCTGTGCCTCTCGTTGTACCCTCCCGTGTATTCCGGCTTGCTGCCAATTCTGGAGTCGTCCAGCCGCTCCTGTTTCCGTGATGATCTGCGTGTTACAGCCGCCAACACCAATGGCACTGAAGTCGAGAGTGCGGTGGTAGAATTATTGAGGGAGTGTTGCCCTTCCCCTTCGCGGTAGACTCTATGGAACGGCCAAAGCGGTACCGGCATTGTTTAGCGACAGATGGTGCATTCTCTCCCTGCCGAAAAGGTTTGACTGATACGTACAGAAAGAAGATGTGAAAAGGATTGTATTGAGGGTTACTGAGGGTTCGGCCACATCAGGAAATCGCCGAGGCGACGGTTTTCGTAGTTGTAGTTGGTAAGATCAGATCAAAAATTCACGCGATTATATGTAATGGGTGACTATCCGTAGGCAAAATCAGTGTTGTCACTAACCCGTTAAAAGAGTTATAACTTAACCCGGTTATAACCGGTTAAGAGGTTAGTTAAATGGATCTGCGATTTTGGGAGGGTTAGTAGGGTTAATGTACCAGGAGTTAAATGGGTTAAATGGGGGGTCGGAAAACTTTGTAATTATTATCGTTTGATCAATCAGACTCTCTCTGCCATTTTCCCGGGACTGTATTGCCTTCCAAAGCTTCTCCGATGGCTAGGGAGAAGTCCTGGTTATGGGAACATTTTCATCAGGGGCCTGCAAAGGTTGATAAAGTGCACTGGCAGGCACGCTGTAAATACTGTGTCATGGTGAAGGCTAAGGATCTCGGGAATGCTGATCAGCAGGCCGTTGCACATGGAATATTGCAGGCTGTCAGAACTCGCACGATTTTGACTCAGGAAGGTGAGTTGTTGTCAATTGATGTGTTACATAAATCATTTATGTATAACATACTCAAACAGCCTGCGACAATGCCCCTCATATTGCTGGAAAGGTTGAAATAATGGCAAACCATCTGCTGGGTTGTCAATATGTCCCTGGAAATGTCAAGAGCGACGCCAAAACACTTAAATGTGGAAAGAAATAGCAGGCCAGTGACGAAGATGAGGGACCTTCCACCAAACCATGACTTGCATCTGCCAGTCACAGTGGCGACGTCACGAATCAAAAAGACAGACTCGCTTGGGCGTGCAGAACAACCATGACATGTCATTTCTCAAGACGGAGCTCCGTCGACAACATGCCATTGATGGCACAGCCCAGTGCCGTCTCAAACGTCAATTCAGCAACCCTGAAACAGTTGCTGACCATGATCCTACTGGCAGCCGTATGGAAGATCAGGAACTCGTCATGAATGCTGACATTGACACCCTGCTCACTGACAAGTCCGATTTAGATGATGGCAACAGCAATTGTGTTGTGGAGAATGGACCTGAGAGCAACGACCCTTCACCATCCTCATTTTCGGCTGTTGTGCTGCAGTTGTTGCAAGATGCCAATGATGACAACAATGACGATTACACGTCTGGGTTAGGAGAAGTCATCAAAGTGGAAGAAGACATCTCACACCCTGCAGAAGGTAGCAGACCACGGCAAATTCGCATTTGCAAAAGATAATCTGAATAGAAAACTAAACCGTAACGCATATGGAATAAACTAATCTGTATTTTCTTGGTCAGAACTCTGATGGAAGATGTACTGCTACAGTATGCTCTGATGACGCAGAAGAGATGGCACTTCTCAATGACGAAGAAGATGCCACAATGTTAGCGGCCACGCTGGTTGCCGGCGTTGAGCTTGCTCGACTTGATCATATCAAAATGTGGAACCCTGGACGACTTACCTTTGTCGCACTTAGCTACTTCCTGATCCCATAGATTGTGGAGGGGCAATGTCAGACATTGTGATTGTAGTAGTGTTTGAATTGAGATAAAGCTTACCTTGTTGTCCCCGAGCTTTTATAAGTCCCCAAAGTCCCCAAAATTTCAGCCATCAGATGCACAAGTGAGTCTTGAAGCTGATAGATAGCGCAAAACACCCTGTGGTAGTTGCAGTAATATGTTAGCACACACACACATGAATCACCTAAGCTCGAATGATGAACAGTCCTTGTTACTGGACAGATACAGGTTGATTGGGGTCGGCATTGCTCAAGTTGTACCTTGGCCGGTTGCAGAGATATGTGACTGCGCAGTTCGGCTGTTATAAATCTTAAAACTTCAGTACAATTTTCTCCAGGCAGCGTAGGTATTGGACTGCAGTTAAAAACCGTATATTCGAAGACATTATGATGAAGCAATGACTGTCACTAAGCTGAAGACAAGTGAGGCACTGACCTCCGTTGTAGATTAGTCAACGGATCGCTGGGGCATCAGGAAAACGTCGGAGTGCTTTTTTTGCCTTATTCTACTTAGTAAACTGCATAAGGAGGCAAAGGAGACTTAAGGGTGGCAAGGAAACTTAAGGAAT
>MU177898.1:107753-127154 GCA_016695465.1 Suillus americanus
GACCAGCCTGAAATGAGGCCACGTGGACTTTGGGTGAGGAATATATGATAGTGATGTTGTGGCTGTGTAAGTATGATTTTGGCAAGTTTTAAGAATGACATGGCTCTCAAGGAGTCACTACTTAGTAGATCACCTCTCTCTCGCGACACAGCGGTAGGAAGGAGCCTAGGCAGGGAGAGCCCCACTCAAGGACGTTGGCGGTTACGATTTCGAAAGATATTAATTATATTCTTACAACTTGCGTCTTTTTCTTTCTTCCTCATCGTCACCGTGATGACAGCCGACTTTGGCGGGTCGTGGCACATTCGACGACCATCAAAGTTGTGCTCCCTCATGAACGGCGCTAATTTACGCCATTCCGGTGTGGATTACCATAGACGCAAGCAACAACATCGAATCGACATAGACAGGATCACTGATACGGCTGTCATTGAGGTGCAATTATAAGGTTTAACAACGTAAGTAGCTGTAGTCCATTGTTGGGATGTCGCCGCATATATATATAATAGTACACCCACCCAACCACCAATCGGAATGTAACTCGACCGAGTCACTATCAAGGCCGTAGCCCACATCGTGTCCGATTATGTGCCCGACATTTGTTGAAACGCGCCTGCAACCACGGCAAAATGTGGAAATCCCTAGCCGCGCTTACAAGCCACAGGGTGAAAAGCGCCACAATGCCGCATGCACTCCCAGTGGTCGCGAGCGTGATGATGGGCGTGGACGTGAAGACCTGGTATGAGAACGCAACTATGAAATACACCATGCTGCAGAAGAACGTGACTTCAGTGAGTAACAAAGGTCCAACAACGACACAAATACTCACCCCCACAGTAGCATGGCATATGGAAGACCATGCACAGTCGCGAGAGATTTAGTGCCAAATATAGATCCTGTTACCCGCGTGAGGAATATGACCTGCGATGATTTTGTTTCAGCGATATTTGGTCACCGGTGCACTGCTCTCTCCTCACCGCTGCATCGGCAGATTCCTGCCCATACATCCGATTCTGTCTAGTGAGAAACAAGGACACGACCAACGATCCGACGATGCAAAATAAGGAAATGTACGTGCTGATGACCGTGACCGAAGCCGCATTCTGGATACTGACGGAAGGAACAGCTAGGAAACTGACGTCCACTGCTACCATTACAGTTGACTGATATGATTCAGCAAAAAATAGGTGTCAAGTGAGGCGAATCGTAGTACGCACATACATCGTGATGCCCGACCACTCACTGCTCAGCTGGCTATTAAAGTTCTTCCAGCGCGGAGAGTTGATGCTCTGGTCGACCCACACTCGTCGGAGTTCTTCCATGTGTGACCGCGGAGCATCGAACAGTGCGACGTTAACGGCCCATGAAAAAGCTACTAAAAACTTTGACTTCTTCTCCTTGACGAAAAGAGGCTGGTCCGCGTTTAAACGGGCTTCAGGGAGTCCGCAAAAATTGAAAAATTGAGCTCGCGCTGGCTGGGTGGTTAGAAGCGATGTATTCTGCAGCGCGGCACTTACAGAAATAACGCATAAACCTCACTGAGAAATAATCATCCTCTGAAGGAAAACAGGATTGAAATACGACGCGCACCTATGACACATGTATAATGGGCGCCTCGGACGTCGTCTAACGTCAAGAATCAGTGATTGCTCTGTCGCCATAAATAAACCTTTCGCTTGCCTCCAAGCCGATCGATCAAATCCAGGATTTTCGCTAATTCATCGCCGTTGAAGGGCGACAGCGATAAGTCCGTTGTAATAATCTCTATAAACTTATTTCAGCGACACAGTGCACTGAAAAGGAAATCTTACCAGCGCTAGCATACACAACGACTTCCCTGAGTTCCCTGAGCAACTGAGGGCCTAACGGCTTGTCACTGGGATACATCTCGCAGTGTTGCCTAAAATCTGATTAACCTTGTACTACTACTACTGCAAGTCCTGTTTCATCACTCTGTCAGAAGAATGTCACGACCGGACAGTGAATACACACAATGAGACTTGCCAGTACTGATGTTGGATAGCATACTCTGAAGATGTAAAGAATCAAGAACACGGTGATATTTACTCCTGTAAGAGGACGCACTGATGTGACTCCACTTCTCGACGCCCAGAACTCCATCAAAGATCCTTTCCGTGGGCATTTCATCAAGCCAGAAAAGCAGACGGTTGGGATGATCGACGAGATAGTACCTGCACACCCTAGTATGGTGACCCCGACCCCTTGTCGACTCCACAACGAGCTCGATGCCACCACTGCACAGCTGCAATCCACAACGTGAAGTCATCAGAGCAAGCAACTCATCGATCCACAAGGCCATGCTAGATCTGCGTGGTTCATCCCGCATGTTCGAGTCAGTGTAAATACCCTGTCACCTGCAATAAGCAACGGAGGGCACGTTGTAATGGATGGCATACGCGGACGGGGTCATGAAAGTAAAGCGCTCCTTCAGGGTGTACACAAGCACACCAGTCACCACTGTCTTCTGCACTACGCTCCATCATCAAGTACTGTTTGCTCCAACGAAATGATCGGACTTACTCTGAATAGTCTCTCTTTCCAGCAGGAATGTTCGCAAGTTTGACTTCACGCTTGCTGCGACCTTATTTAGTCCATGGGTTCATTCGGAATGCGAGAAGCTCACATTTGAGGGCTTTTATTGTATCGCATCACCTGGGAGGGCATGATTGCCCTGAACACTGGATGGCACTGGAGGACGACTGGAGCTCCAGGAGGCAGTTGCTGACCATGATTAATTGATGTCGCAGGAGTGTGAACTGAAAATAGTGAAACCGATGAATTGGCCGCAGTCCTTGATAGCGGTGGCACCTGTAATTGAGTATGGTTGCTCAAAGGAAGGATGGGGGGCTGCATTGAGCCAGCAACTCGCTCTAGGTGTCCGTCACTTTGAGTGGGTAAGGACTGGCCCCTACGAGAATATAGTTGCAAAAGGGTATGAAACAGACGATGTATAAGTCGTAACGGGAAAGCAACATATCGAGCCAATACTTTCAGAAACACTCTCAATCGGTTTGTGAGCGTTCCAGCTTCATGCTTGCGTGACATGGTGTTGGTACCGGACAAATGCAGACAAGCTCAGGACATGAGGTAACACAGGTGCAGATTATTCGAATATTTGGATAGCAGGTTGGCGCTCCCGCTGTCCTCGCAACAAACCAAGACTGACAAGAGTGCGCCATAGCATCATCTATCATCATTCGATACATGGAACAGAGTAGAATTGTCACACAATATTGAGAAGAGTTTCATAATATCTTTGTTTGCCCCTATAGGCTACGTGACATGGCAAGGCCGCAAGTATGACTACGGATAATAAGGAAACATACGAAAATGAGACGATGCGGGAGGTGAGGAAATGCAAATGAAGTGTCAAGGACCCAAACTATCAGACGTCGCATCGATGCGAGATAGCAGCGGGTACCTGATATAAAGATCGGAAGGAAAAGACAAAGGCAAACATCTAATCCTCGCCTGCAGCCTCAGCCTCGTCTTTCGTATCTGGTTTCTCTGTAAGCCAGCTAAGAAATGCATAATAAATTTGTGGGAAAACAACGTACCTGAATCCTGCATGTCTGAAGTCCAGAGGGTGAGGTTGTCCCGTAGTAGTTGCATGATGAGGGTCGAGTCCTTGTAGCTCTCTTCCGAGAGCGTGTCAAGCTCAGCAATCGCGTCATCAAAGGCCTGCTTGGCAAGGTGGCAGGCACGGTCGGGGCTGTTCAAGATCTCGTAGTAGAAGACAGAGAAGTTGAGGGCAAGGCCAAGGCGGATGGGATGCGTGGGCGGTAGTTCCGTGACAGCAACTTCCGATGCATCCTTGTAGGCACCCAGGGACTTGTCTGCGCTGTCCTTGCGCTTGTCGCCGGTGGCAAACTCTGCGAGGTAGCGGTGGTAATCACCCATCCTGTTAGAGTATGACGTCAGTGAATGATTATACGTAACATTTGGAGACGTACATCTTGTGGTAGAACACCTTCGACTCGCCAGAAGCAGCGGAGGGGATTAGGTGCTTGTCAAGGACGTCGAGGATGTCCTCGCAGATTTTGGCGAGCTCGCCTTCGATCTTTTCCCTGTAACCCTTGATCATGGCTACTTGAGCCTCGTTACCCTTGGACTCCTCCTTTTGCTCGATCGAAGAAACAATGCGCCACGATGCACGACGTGCACCAATGACGTTCTTGTATGCTACGGACAGAAGGTTGCGCTCTTCGACAGTCAACTCCTGGTCAGACGATGCCACCCGCTTCATGTTCTCAACCATTTCTAGATGATTGTGAGCAATTGTACAAGCCAGGCATGCTGGTTAATTACCTTCGTAACGCTCAGCCTGCTCAGCGAGCTTGGCGAGGTAGACAGAGTCCTCACGCGTTTCAGGCATCTAAGGAGCAGTTAGCAACGTGATTGACGCGTCCTAAACGCGTCAAATACTCACTATTGTATGGGTTGAGGATGAGTATAGAGCTAGAGAAAGAGTAAGACGATGAGCAAGGCAAGTTTGTCGTTGAGGAAGACGACGAGGACGTACGAGGAGTTGAGGATGGATGGTGGTTGTTTAGAAAAGAGGAGTGTTGTGGAAATAAACTGCAAAATTAAATTGAGAGCTGGGCAGAGGGTTCGGGTATAGGGCAGGGTCTAGGGTATATCCAAATTTAGAATATATTCCCACGCCACACTTACTCAGATCTGTGTCTTTGATTGTTGCTATTGTGAATTCTAGAACCTCGTTTGTGTCATATTTCTTGTCATTGTCGGCCTCGTTGTTCGGCCATCTTTTAATGTTGTACTCATACGTAGATGCGGCGGCCTGATACTTCAAGATCGCTTGTTCTTGAAGCTTGAGCCCTTATCGACTAAGCGCTCCACACAGCCCCATGAACACTGCCAGTCACCAATTATAGAGTTGGCTGCTCTTCAAACGTGCCGTCATGAACGTTAGCTACGACGCAGGCGGTGATGATACTGACAGGCTATACCAGATCTCGGCTCCCACGAATAATCTTATCGCCGTCACAGGTCACAGTGTTCTATGCATTGGAAACGTTGGTTTACCCGCTATCCCACACTGGACCAACGTATTTATCCGCGCTTAACGGATTCGAGCCAACGTAGTAGCCCGCGGTCATAAACGACTGTCTTCTTCTGACTCCCCGCGGTTATATACGACGGGTTTAATGGCTACTGCGCGAACATGCTCTACGTCGTGCTTCTGCGTTACTCGCAGTGGCACCCTTAGACCCCGCCTTCTGGCGTAAAATTAATTATACTTATCTTATCTATCACTTATCATCCAGTAATTTGTCTAGTCACCGGAGCGAATGGCGAAATACATTTATGTAATTCTCTCCGACCCCTCTTGACAGCGAAGGCGGTCTTGAAAGCAGTGTCGAGCAGTTGGTCGATCGAATACAGAGCGTAAAGCATCAAGGCAAAACACACCAATGACAGACATAGCCTAGTTCCACTTAGTCTCCCTTGAGCAGACCAATGACGGTTCCTTCCTCTACACGATCGTATCCACAATAATTTTATCCTCCCACCTCCACCCCAAGTCACATTAAAATTTTCCCCTAGCCAGACCAAGGAAAACAGTCGGTTGCATAGGGTTTCACTAGGCTTCAGGTCGTCTACGTACTAGTAGTGCTTCCCTCTGCCCTAGTAGTAGGCGGTTTATTTTGGAAACCTGAATTCAGGAGTATGCATATGTGAGTCATTGGCGGGGCGTAATAATTATAGATACATTTCTTCTACATGTGCATTCAGCACGTTTCAGTATTAATGATGCAGTCATCCACCCCATCATGCTGTGCCGACCCGCTCGGAATGGGGATACGAAGCCTGTGCCAAGCTCCTGCCGGTCAAATTCATGTCAGGGGGCGGAGGCAGCCTCAAGCCCACCAAATCAGTTGATCTGGGTAACCCAGGCATCTGTCGAGTATGAGCGTTTGCGGAATAAGGTAAAGCAGGCCGACTTGGCCTTGATCCGATCCGTAGCACTTTGGACGGCTTGAGCGAATAGTTAACGATCACAAGAGCATACCAGCTCAAAATCTATGGAAAAAATATTGCATCGACATCAATGTGGATGGTTGGACACAGCGCGCACTCGAGTATGCCACCCATAGCATACGAAAATGACCACCGGATATTAAAAGGGAGTGATACACTCGCAAACCACTGAGGTTGGTCAGTCATCTCCAGTAGCTCTTTACCCAACCGCAGATGACCTTGATGGCCCACAAAACTATATGGCGATCTAAGAATAGCATGATGTTTTGCAGCCTCGCCCATCCAGTTGAGGACAGAAGGGTCACCCGCCTGCATAATAAGCCTCGACGGACCTGCGGAATGTGCGGTCTCCTTCTCTGTACACAGTCTGCAGGCTGACGTCAAAAATTACCCAACAGGGAATATGCTACAACTTCAACCCTTCTTACTGCGTGTCAAGCTACCCACGTCATGCGCGCATCTACGCCGCATGGGCTTGGCAATAAATTGCGTAGGCAGTGAACAGGAATGTCAACGGCTCTCATCAAATTTCCAATATATTGGATTCTGTTCATCGCTTTTATGATCTGTCAGGGGTATCCAGCGCTTGTCGAAGAACCTGATCTTGGCAGGTGCAAAGAGATCATGTAACGTCCAGCCCTTGTCGTCCATTTCACCATTTGCTGTGTCCTCGGACCAGGTGGGTGGTGCAGATGCGGCTGAGTTGCGATAGCACCGAAACAAGAGCGAATCGATTCGTCCAGCTCATTGATATTGATGATGCATTTGTCGATGCAGCAGGTATCTTACCATGCAAAATCCATGCCATAATCACTGGTCTTCTCGCAAAATCGCAAAGCTCTTGGAGCTTTTCGAATCCCGGAGCTCTGACTCGGGCCTTCTTCATGTCTATAAAGGTAGGGTAGATATGCTTTCGTTTGTTCAATCACTGGTGAGATAGGGTGGTGTATTCGACGACGCCGGAGGGTTTACATCACGAAGACTGGATAAAAGTCAGCATATAGGACTTGCTCACGTCATCGTGCTCAACCAACGCCATGTCTGATAGGCATATGAAGTGGATTAGGATGTCGTTCATCACATATTAATCGAAGTTGTTTAGGTCTTGCTTGTACGACTCATAACAGGTCCTACCAGCCGCAAACCGAAATGAATTCTGTGAAAAATGGTGCAGCGCTCAACTCAACTCACCAGCTGGATGTCAATAGGTGTTCCACCACATAGAAAGGCTTCATAAAAAGTCCCCGGGCTCAAACTCGATCAACTACAAATCATCAGGTGAGACTTCAGCGACTAGATTGCAGCCACATCCTCACTTACCTCAAGTAAGTGGTGAAATCAAATCAAAGATGTTCAACATAGTACATCTGTTCGTCGATATCAGTTTCTCAACTAAAGCAATATCTTCGAAACATCACCTCAAGCGCCCTGGTAAGGCATAAAGAGATGTGTTCCGTAATGCTGTGAAAATACTGCAAAGAACAGTATTAGCAGCAGATATTTTTGTACTCATCGAAAGAGGTATGGTCACATCTGTGCAGACCCTGTACAGCCTGACGGCGCTCCCGCGATCACTGATTCAGACATGTGAGCAATGGAACATCCTCGACGGAATGGCTTGATATTCAATCAGTTGATGCATTCGGTGCCAAAGCGGACGAGATCTGGATCATGATCATCATTTGGGTTAAGTCACTTCAGTGACCACCGGTCCCGACGTGTTACGAGTCGCAACCGAGCCACGTCACGGCTCGTGCAATTTTCATCGTGCACAAGTGACCCTGTACCATGATATATGCTCATGCAAATATCGTATCTATGTGTTGGTTGGTTTAAGAACACAGCCCGGGGAGAAACCAGATGGATTGTTGGCAGAATTACTTATCTGAGCTACACAAAAGAATATTCGAGTGGTACAGTTTCACTGTTTCAAGTTGAGCATAGTACTAGAAGTAAGCCCGAAGGGTTCCCCGAGATCAGCCCGCATCTGTGTAGAAGTCGAAGCCGAATGATGAATCTAAATAAACCGAAGGACCCCAGGCAATGCGTCTGAAAAAGTCTGGTCACCCCGTGCAAAGGAGAATGATACACATCCTGGATTCCTGGTTGACGATGAGTTGGGTGTGTGACGTGACAACGCGCTGCGTCACGCTAGGTATGAACGCGTCGCGTACACACAGTTCACAATTTCTCATCCACAACTGTGAACGCCTCCCACGAAATGCCAGCAAAACGTAAATCAGACGCCGAGGAAGCCTCATCTTCAAAAAAATCACGCACTTCTCACTCCTCTGCGAAAGCGCTCATCAAAACCATTCTTGCTCACCCTGATACATACCCGATCCCTGGTCGAGTTGGCCCAGTACGCGAAAGAGCTTGAGCAGAATGTTCAACAAAGAGAGGCTGGTTCCGCGCCCAAGGTTATGAGTGCGGATCAGATTGCCGCGGCTGTCGAGAAAATCGGAAAGGCTGCCAACAGTGGTATCAAGAAGCAGATGACCGTAGGTTTCCTCGATCATTATCATTTGTCAACCTGTTATAAACGTGAATTACAGTGGAAACCGTCGTGCAAGGCTGGCACTGCCAAGTGGTCCTACGATGGCGTTTGCGCTGATCCCGTTGTCTTTGGTACTATGCTAGGCCTTAGTGGTCCACCAACGTGGAAAATGCACAAGATGCCCATTGATGACTTTGAAAAACGCATTGGTCGCCTCGACGCGTCTGCTAGGTCTGTTTCATTAATTATTCACTTTTTAAACATGTTCTTACTGCGAGGCAGATATTCGCACCTCTACCTCAAAGGTCAGCACGTAAACATCCGCTGGAGCGATAGCGGAGAGTTCAAGTTTAGTGGAACGTATGGCGCATAGATTACTCATCGTCTTCCCTCACAAATGTTTTGAAGAGTGCTTCACTACAGCTTCTTTCTTGGCACTGATCGATCCTATAGGTACATACTTACCCTGTAATTCACCCTACACTGCTATTGTTCCCATGAATGGTTTACAATATTCTCATTAGTAGTATCCCTGATTTCCTTCGAGAGATAAACACTGGCAGGAAGAATTTCGTGTCCCGAAAAATTGGTCATAGCAAGAGTGTCCGCCGAAATGCACTGTATTCTTTCTTTGGCAAGACAAGTCACCAAAGCTATTCGGGAGTAACAAGTGGAGAAACGGTCGGGTGAGTAGAGTTCAGGGTTTACATTGACCCCTTGCCGAGTCCAGTCCATAGGCCTGGTCACGTGATGATGAGGCTGACTTTGGATGTTGCGCGTGTTCCTTGGTTTGTCACAGCTACAGAGCTACTATGTCTACTCCAGCTCATGCTCAAGCTGGCCCTCCCGCCGAGCAGGATGAAAGCCCAGTCCGGAAATTGTTTTCAGTGGCTCAGGTCAGCGCACATTTACCTGAAATATGTGTAATACCACAGCTAACCCAATCTGCAGCAAGTGTTTTTGATATGGGCATTCTCTCAGCTTGGTGCGTCACCAATTATTTGCTCAGCAGTTCAAAGACTCATCGGAGAATGTTTAGCTATGAAATTCATATCACCGGCGAAGCCTTCAACTGCCCCTTCCGTCGCAGCACCTGGTAATGATGCCGCTCAGCCGGGTGAGGTCAACCCATTCCTTTTACCCCCCGTACAGGCATATCCTGCGTGGAAACTCGGACAACCTTTATCCATGCACGTATATTTCTCGACCTCGCCGAATGGCGATGTATTTTCCCGTCAATGGACGTCAGCATGGCGGGAAGACCAGGATGCCGGTCTTCCCAATTTCGTCTGGGAGAACATTATTTTCGGAGACTGGAAGGAGACAAGGGTTGCCACGTATGATATCAACATTCCCGTGGTGAGCTGCTTAATGTTATCCCTTTTAATGTCTATATGGAAACTTGTACAGACTGTGCAAAAAAACGGATCTTTATGGGCGGATATCTTCCTCGTCAAAGATGGTGCAAGTCCGGACCCTTCAAATCCTTCTTTTGATCCTCATTCAGTACATCATGTTCGGAAACGTGAGCTTAGAACCTGCCAGCTTTCAGTCCGAGATTGACTCGTGTTTTATTTCAGTTTTGACGCGGTACATGCCCAAAGTGAAGGCACGCAAAGAGAAAAATTTGCTTTCCAATCCGGATGATAATGAAGAGGTGGAAGAGGTTTGTCACTATCCTTTTTCTTGCTACCAATTTCGACGAGTAGGATCCTATAGGAGCCGCAAGACGATGTCATAGTGTCGCATTGGCACAAGGTAGATCTTAATTTGAATGAATATTCATTCTAGATAAACACATAAACAGAACCTCACATTGGCCCTCGTTTCTGACGAGACGGTCATAGGAATTGATAAACTGCCCCCAGTCCTGGTTGAGCGTATGTCTATCTAAGAGGGTTTAAGACACATAATTCACTATGATTTAGATGTGCATCTGGTTCCAGGCGCGCGGGATGACACTGGCACTAAAGGATTCTACAAGCCTGTAGTCTTCCCCAATGACTTCTGGTTACTTCGCTCGCATCTGATCGAAATTAACACAACCACCCCGACGCTGCCGCTTGAAGTAATTTTCCAACCCATGTCATACTTCAAATTCCAGATATTTGCATCAATGAGTCATGGCTTTGACGAAGCCCTCAAGCAACAAGGTGGTGGTGCAGGAGCGGAACTTGACGAGGTCAAACGAATGCTTACCGAGACTAATCCATGGTTCCTGGGTCTGACTGGACTGGTTAGCATGTTGCACGTTGTGTGAGTGCATCGCAACGATTGTCGGATACGTTATTTATCCTGTGGCGTATGAAGGTTTGAGATGCTTGCCTTCAAATCAGATGTTTCGCACTGGCGCCAGCGGAAGGAGCTGGTGGGCGTCTCCGTCAGGTGAGATATTACGTGGTACAGGCGTCGTTGGCTGTCATAGTGACGACTCATTCTCCTTCAACAGAACGGTATGTCCCCTTTTCGGGAGACGCCCCAGTCTCAAATTGATCGGCGTATTGTTTTCTAGATAATAACGAACGTGTTCGTCCAGACCGTGGTGCTTTTGTACCTCATTGACAACAACGAAAACACGAGCTGGATGATCCTTATGGGGTCTGGGATGGGTGTCGTTATCGAGGCCTGGAAGGTGCATGAGGAACATTACCACAAAATGGAATTGGGCTAATTCTATTCGCAGATCACAAAGGCTGTGGATATCAGCATCATCGCTGCTCCGTCTGGCTCTCAATTGCCCTATATGCTTAGTATCAAAGGTACAGTTTCCTGCACGTGTTTTCGTGCGCTAACACACGGCCGCATCAGATAAGCACGTCCTCAGTGAAGATGAGAAGAAAACACAAGAGTGAGTCAATGCAGTCGCTACAGATCCAGGACAACGAATATTGACATAAGTATTTGGTCAGGTATGACAAGCTTGCATTCCGCATTGTGTCATACTTTACTATTCCATTACTCGCCGCTTATACGGTCTACTCGCTGATTTACGAGACCCATAAAGGATGGTACAGCTTCGTGATCTCGACGCTGACTTCATTCGTATATATGTTTGGCTTTGTAAGTCCGCATTGCATGTCGTTGCTCGGCTACCTGACATCTATGAATTATGACAGGCACAATTGATACCTCAACTCATTATCAACTACAAACTCAAGGTTTGTCGCTTGCCCATACGGGGATTATATCCTGACCTGACTTGCGGTATTCTTTCAGAGTGTGGCGCATATGCCCATGAAGGCAATGATATATAAGACATTGTCGACAGTTGTCGACGATCTTTTTGCGTAAGATTTTACGATAAATCAGTGCGTAATTCCAGGCTCACAAGACCTTTCGCGGGAATGCAGGTTCTGCATCAAGATGCCGATGCTCCACCGGCTGGCATGCTTCCGGGATGATGTTGTGTTTTTAGTTTTCCTGTATCAGGTGGGTCCATGAGCTATTTCTCCATATGTAATCTGGACTCAAGCCTCGTGTTTGTTTAGCGCTGGATATACCGCATCGATCCTAAACGAGTAAACGAGTATGGTCAGGTGATGGCAGAGGATGTCATCAAAGCTGACGGCAGCGGTGAGACAAAGAAGGACAAGTAGACCTCCAAGGACCTCGCCCGATCAACCCAGTGTCTCGGAATGCTTAGTCTAACGGAATGTTCTTGTTGCTAACTCCTGTGGGGCCCGCGTAAATGCGATTGATTCACCCTAGATCGTCCATTAACAGTGCTTTGACGTTGCTTGCTAATTGTATTATCTGGAGTGCCTATTGATTACTGTGATCAGGAGCGATATCCTGTAATATCCCCAATCGATCTGACGCACGGGGGAACTCTGAACTTTTGGTTTTCGCCGTCGCTGGAACATTTTTGACTTTTGCGGTGATATTGGATAAAATTAGGCAGAAACACGCGAATTTTACCGCACTCATCGGACCGTGGAAAATATTTCTTGATTGGGATGACTATGAGTGACTATGACACTGGATTCATTATTCATATCCACATCTCTAACTCTCCCGCCAACGGTAGTGTTATAATCTCCTTGCCTTTCATCTTACCAGGTCATCGTCAACCATGGCGAATGCCCGCCAGGACTGTATAACCAGGGCTTGTAAATGTCTCAATATTCGAATAGAATCCAGGCAACCGCCACCACAGAGCACGCCTCCAGATTTTCTCAAGGACAGTGTAACAGATTCTGATTATACACTGATGTATGTTGGTCAAGACGGTCTCAACGTTGTAAGTTGCATCTTTTATCTAACACTTTTTTTGCCGTGAATTCTGATTTATATGATAGGCTCATCCTCAATTGACGATGAGAACACGTAAAATGGGGCCCTCTCTCGGCGATACAAATCGATGCATCCGGCATACAACGTTGACTTGTTTATTGTGTCAGACCCTTTCATATCGTGTACAGCAGTTGGTCCCACTGGATGTGGAGGGTCAAGAGGGACCATTACTTCCAACTTATGATTGGGTTGAGCAAGACATACTGATGAGTAGTTGCGGCTGGATTGAGGTACACGCTGAGTGCCTGGTGAGTCATTTCATTTTTCTCTCGATGCTAGTGAGAGAGATTAGGTCTCTAGTCTCTAGCACAATTCCCTCAGCCCTCTGTGCAGTTGTCGGGGATATGCCATGACGTCTATGACGTGATATAAACCATGATTCCATACAGGGTTTGCTGACCGGAAACTTTCTTTAGGATCCTGATGCCGTCTTCAGGCTCCTGTCGTCAACGACATATTCCCCAATTTTCAATGTTGCTGTGCCACCAGGTGCCTCCAAGCCCTGTGCGCAGCCCTCTTACATCGCCTCCACTGACGTGTCCCGCCCTCGAGTACTTTCTGAGCCCATATTGTCAAATTTGCGTCCCTTGTTTCCACCCGCGCCCTTTATACCTTCGCATCCCGTTTTTGCTCACCTGTCATCTATAGCCACATCCAAGTCACAGGGTCTAAGATCGTCCGCTGAGGAACAGTTCACTGCTCTTATACGGGATAAAGTTGCTGAAATTGAGAAGGCTGAGGAGGATTTGAAAAGAGCTGTGGAGAGTCTGTGGAAAAGATTTCTCGAGAGCTTAGGTCAGACGGAGAAGGATTGGGGCGCTTCCGATGTCGCTAAGCGGAGGGATCCTTCAAGAAAGCCCAATATCAACATTGCGGGGGGGCTGGCTGTTGGTTCACCGGTGGTTTCCGTACGGGACTTCGTGCCTGTCGTCAGCACCGGCAGAATGGTTTCCCCTGCGTCATCGATACCAAGAGTATCTTCGCTCTCTGCTTCTCTTGCGACTTCGGCATTTCACCATCCTCGTGCTCTTCAGGAACGAAATGCTCATTCTGGACAGGCAAGCGATATTCTACGGTCGCCACCGCCTTATTCATCCCATCCGTCATCTGTCGGCTCCGCTGACAGTCGGTCACTGTCGTCCTCTACTTCATCTAGAGAACTACTGCCACTGACGACAGGTGAGAGTCTGATCCAGCCATTTAAACGCAGCATGGACGAGGCTCGGGACACGGCTGCAAGCTTCCGATATTTCATAGATATGGAAGCTGAGATGGAAATTATGCGTGGACGTCAGCGACTCCCAGCAACCGGAACGACCACTGCAGTTCAAGAAGAGACGTGGAAGGCGACCGAAGGTGTGCAACCGAGTAACGCTTCCACTTCTGCCAGGACACCCGGCGACGAAGAGAACAAGCTGAAGGGAGCGAAAGAGGGCCGATTGCAGAAGTCAGATCACGGCAGAAACGGCAATGAGTCGAGGGGGAAGCGCAAGGTGACATTTGACATTAAACCAGACACGCTGATAGCCGACGGGCCGAATCCGGAGAAAAATGGAAGCAGTCAAGGACGCGATGTGCAAGGTACCTAACTATGACGATGTTTACGCGATTTTCTAACGGCGCTTTTATTTTAGACATGATATTTGATCTGGATGGTGAAAGCAGTGATCGGGATTCTTCAGACGCAGCTCCTGTCCTTCCATTCAAAGAGTCTCTACACATTCCCCGACGCCGTGCACGCCTCCGCAACAACACGAGCCATGTTGGCCTACCAACATCTCTATCGTCATTGAGGCCGACCTCCTTACCCGCCTATGCTTCTCTTCAAGCCCAGATAACTAAACAGGACTCGACGTTTATAGCACCAGCCCCAACCTCTGAGCAGTTGCACACTGAATGTGTCCGACCCACCATTGAAGCTAAGGCTCCTGATCCCCAAGAACAAGAAATTTTGAAGTTGGTTGCCGCTGATACCCCGAGTCACAGAGGCGCTTGGAAGCCCAATAGCAGAGCGTGGCAGTTGTTTGTCAGTAGACAAGGTGGCAAGAACGGCTCGGCTGGGGCGTTAATACCGGAGGAGGTTGAAGTCGGCGTCACTGTTAGTGACACCGATGACAGTGACGATATAACTTCGGGTCAGTTTTTTCTTTCCTTTAATTAAGCCGCCGTGTTCAATACTCATGTAGGTACACGTTATCATCCTCCGGGAATCCCGGGGTCGTTGCCCATCAGTATTGGGCCATTATCACGCAAGCGAGAACCTCTATCATTGGCGTCATATCAGCCAAAGACATCCCTTCCTGACCGTGCTAGTGCCATGGTGCCCCCTTTGCCAAATATGGTTGGCAGGCATTCTACTTCTGCTTTGCGCAAAGCTTCGTATGCCGCTCGTGATCGTAACCGTTCCATGGACCCCGGAACGCTAGATTTTGTCTCGCAAGATGATGAGGGTGACGAGGATGACGAAAGTGATGACGAACCTTCTCAAACGGACCCTCCTAATGAAGCACGGGGCAGACAGCGGGCGTTCAAGATACTTGAAGCCCGAAGTAAACTTCCAGCGGCTGGGATGTGGAGAAGCCTGGCATAAGACCGCTTCCAGTCGGTGATTTACATTATTTTTTCAATAATTGCCGTGCTTCATCTACTTTGCACCTTGATAGCCTACTTGTACCAATACTGTTTGTTGTACATGGTACGGATATTTTGGCTTGCATTGAAGTTCATCATAGTTTCTTTATTCTCCCTTTCCTGCGATCTGTTTGATGGATGAGTACTTACATTTGTAACCATAAGTCGAAGTTCCGCCCGCGAAAGTTTGAATCTAAGTCGAGCTAGTCACTCCGACAGGCACCTGATTGGTTGCTATTTTGTTTGGATGTCACAGTCCAATCAGAGGTACAGTAATTTCAACTTACCAGCAACACGCGTGATCATTCACGTTTGTATTCCTATGGAATGCCTGTCACTAGTAGCCTTGTACGTACTAGAACAATATGACAAGCAAGGTTTCAAATTTCAGCCGACACAGGCAGAATTTCCCGAGTTGACTTTAAGCGTCGAGTATCACGATAGAACATTATCGCGGAGCCCCGATGAGGTACGTTTGCGCTAGGTTACCTACACACTGGTTTCGTTCCTGCAGATCTTGTTATTCGGGCCGCTTGCCTCCGTCTTCGGTGCATCGAAAACTACATGTGGTGTCGCATATAGAACCCGAGATATGGTGCACATGGAGGAGCTCCAACTTGAAGGGGCATTGTTACCATTGGGGCTCAGGCCTCATGCACATGGTTGGTTGGATAAGGAGACTCAAGACCGAAGAAATCTTCGCGCGAATGAATAAGAAAAGACGAAAACGTCAACTCAGGAGGCGCCGTACCTGTTAGAGGCAGCTTCACAGCCATGTGACTCGGATAAGATAAAGTTGAAGTTCCTGGACTCCGTGACTAATGCCAACGATCGGCGCTTCACCGCTCAGCATCCTCCTTGAACATTCATGAGCGCAATTAAGGTTGGCGTTATCACAGGTTAGGTGCTGTTGACTTCGTATCGCCGAGGGTCAAACTGAGCCAAAAATTGTGTCAGTCAGTGACACAGCGTCGGTGGACGCAGCTGCAGACAGATCGGGTCCAACGATTCAGGAGATCGTTCGGCAACGGGGGCACGGTTGCACACGCTCGACGATTCTTCCAGATGATGAACGACAAATAAGGGAGACAGTAAAAAACTGGTGCTATGACGCCGAAAACGCTGTTGACTGGATCATCTCCACGGGGGGAACAGGATTCGGCGTGCGCGATCGGACACCTGAAGTAGATACCATTCATACTGCTTTCGCAAGCACTAACTTCCTCCTTTTCAGGCGATTGCCCCTTTGTTGGAGCGCGAGGCAACAGGAATCGTTCATTTACTGCTAGCCGAGTCGTTAAAGCGCACTCCGCTGGCAGCACTATCTCGACCTGTCGCAGGCACAGTAAGAAACACTCTTGTCGTCACACTTCCTGGCAGTGTGAAGGCAGTCAAAGAAAACATGGAGGCTCTTTTTGCACATGGGTTCATTGAACATGCCATTGATCTGATCAGAGGAGGAACTGGCAAGCAGGTGCATACTGCTATGGGTTCGGGACATGGTGGAGTTTCGCACCACCACCATCATCATCATGATCACCGCGTGCCTCAGCCTCGGTCAATTTTATCTCATGATCCTTCTTTGCCCGGTAAGTCTTCATCCAATCATTAGTCCGCATCAAAGCGTTATGTGATCATCAACAGTTTATGCTCGTCATCGCGTCTCACCGTATTCGCAAATATCCCTCCAGGACGCTCTGAATATCATCACGAATGAAATCCAGCCACTGGGTGTGGTATCTCTTCCTGTCAGTGAAGGCTAGACACATCGAGTACGTGCTGAGTATTAACAGGTGACACCTGCGCTGGCTGGTAACATCCTCGGCGAAGATGTCTTTGCTCCGCAAAATGTTCCTTCATCAAAGACTACCAGCGTAGATGGCTATGCGCTTCGCTGTTAGCTTTCATATCTGTTCATATGGCGGGCTATGCTGATGTGGCCGTTAGCGTCTGACCCTCCTGGAACGTACAAGGTTTTGACGTCTAGTACTCATGCCTTGACCGATGTTCTTCCTGAGGGATCCATTTTTCGAATTAACACAGGAGGGCCCCTCCCAGCAGGAACTGATACGGTGATCATGGTTGAAGACACTGAGCTATTATCCACCGCCAAGGATGCGAATGGGCAGGATGCAGAAGAAAAAGAGGTGAAAACTCTCGTACAGGTCCCGCCGAACGACAATATCCGAGAACCAGGCTCTGATGTGCACAAGGGCGACCTTGTGCTTCAGAGAGGCGAGATCCTGACAAGTCTCGGAGGCGAAGTTGGGACCCTCACGTTTGTCGGGCGGAAAGAGGTATGTCGACGAACAGGCATGTGTCAGTGCGGAGATGAACTGGTATCAGGTCAAAGTGCATCGCAAGCCCGTTGTCGCCATTCTGAGTACGGGAAATGAGCTTCTAGACCTCCAATCTCCCAACCCACTTCCCTCTGATGGTTGGGGAGGCATTTGGGATACTAACCGGCCCTCACTACAGGCAGCTCTTGAAGGAATGGGGTATAATGTTGTTGACCTTGGAATTGTTGCCGACGAGTAAGAGCATTGATTTCTTCAACACTCATCACCTGAGGCGGCCCTAGCATCGACGCGCATGTGAAAGCAATAAAACGAGGTCTTGAAAGTGCCGACCTTTTACTCACGACAGGAGGGACATCCATGGGAGCAAGCGACCTTCTCAAGCCTGTAATCGAACGTCAGTTCGGGGGTACGATCCAATTTGGACGGGTATCAATGAAACCTGGAAAGCCAACTACGTTTGCAAGTATCCCGACAGCGCAAGGAGAACATGAGAGGAAATTCATATTTGCTCTCCCCGGTAACCCTGCCTCTGCCCTGGTCACATTCTACGTCTTTGTCATACCAGCGTTGCGGAAACTTGGCGGATGGCCCGGTAAAAGATGCCACCTGCCCCGCGTACGTGTGAAGGTATGTGTAGCTCATGCCTTCAAGAAGTTTTTTCTTGACAACGATACGGTAGCTGGGAGATGCCATGCGACTGGACTCTCGTGTTGAATTCCATCGTGTGATCGTGAAGGCTGGGGAGGAAGGTTTACTGGCAATGAGTACAGGTGGCCAGAGGTCGAGTCGAGTTGCAAGCCTGAGCGGAGCGAACGGCCTTGTACAACTACCAACAAAAAGGGAAGGTGGGCCAGATAGATTGGAAGCTGGGAGTTATGCAGATGCTGTCATTATCGGAGAATTGCAGATGTAATTCCTGCATTAACATAGTCACGCCTCATTAGCAACGTTCACAATGACAGAAAGCTCGAGTCCTGTATACACCCGCTTGCTCGCCCGAAATGTCAACAGCTTCAACAATGGTCAGCGTGTCTCTCCAAATTTGCTGATTAAATTTAATGAGCAACGGGGCCTGACGCCACGTCCCGCTCTCCTTCGGACTCCGGAGAGTTGTTGCCACCATGCAGTCAGGCAAACGATGCATTCCCGGACCCTTCAATTTTTAGTGTGTCCATATAGTAGGCTCTAGAGTCCAGATCCAAGGTTTCAGCCGAATTGTCGCATTAGAGTAGACGATTGGAGGTGATTGTGCAGTCACCCAGGGTAGATGGGCTGCGCGAGGCTGACGATATTTGACAGGCCGTGAGTACTAGCTAGTAGTATCAGCAGATTCGAAAGCCGGGAAGCGCCAACTGCACTATCACAATCGGATGCGAGAGAATATGTTTGAGAATCTGCAGAGACGCACGTTAAACCCATTTGCGTGTGGACTTTTACCATCAAGAACTTCAGACACGTATGAAAACCAGGATATATTCTCGCTGCAGTCTTGACGGAGGCGAACAACCCTTAAGTTACGATTTTGTCCCGGGCGTCTATGTATTACGTAACGTACTGTTCACGAAGCAGTTTGATCGATACTCACAGCCACAATTCCACCTCACCCGTGTTCAACTGTACAATCGACCTCCAAGAAAATAGAGTTGCAGCTCATTC
>MU177898.1:127164-143949 GCA_016695465.1 Suillus americanus
GGAAAAGAAAGAAGGCGTGAGTCTTCCTTGCTCGGAATGGGCATAGACTACATTCTAACCACGTGCTCGTTCCTCACCCTTAGGAGAATACGATCAAGTTACGATTTTGTCCTGGACGTCTGTGTATTACGTAACGTACTGTTCCCGAAGCAGTTTGATCGATACTCACAGCCACAATTCCACCTCACCCGTGTTCAACTGTACAATCGACCTCCAAGAAAATAGAGTTGCAGCTCATTCCAGGCACCACACCCGAACGACGACAGTTTAAAGATCATGAGAGCGTCGTAACCTCGGTCGCAGTTTTCCCCGGCAGACGCCGCATGGTCACCGCTCGTTGGACAACACGCTTCGCGTGTGGGACCTAGGTCTGAGATACTTCAGTGTTATGTTACTGTGAATGGTCGGCCATCACGGCAGGGTGTGTGGATTGGCAGTATCGCGAGATGGGAGGTTAATAGCAGGAGGTGGTAATAACGGAGACCTTGTCGCCTGGCATGGAGCACGAAATCATGGCAGCGATGGGAGGATGCCATGCTTGATGCGGAAAAAGGTATGATGGCACTATTTCATAGCCAGTACTCACTTTGGTGATTCATAGGTCATTGAACTCAATCCTTCGTCTCATGTTGGATACCAGATAAAGCGTGCAGCGCTTCATGGCACACAGCGCTATGATGAAGCAATTATGATTGTTGTCAACAACAAACGACGAAAACCCAATGTAGTTTACTCCTTTTTAATGCTATGTTGAATCATAAATCCGTTGTTTTGAATGCAATAAAATACATTGGATCTCAAGAAGATCAGTGCAAGTCCATGTCTGCCTTTAGTACACGACATATCGACAGCTAGCAAATTCTAAGTCTGGACAGCTTCAAAACCTGTTCTAGGATCTATAACCGACGTGCGACGTTGCGCTGCAACGTAGTGCTGACGTTTTTCCAAATCTGAAGAAAACATGGGAATGTATGAAAGTGAAAAGCAGTGAACAAACATACCATGAGCCCACATAGCAGCTCCGATACGATTTGATATTGTGAAAACAAGACCGACGATTGGTAGACCCTCGAGTAGCGCCGCGACGAAACCGAACACTAATCGTGATGTGAGTAAACACGCAAGCAATGAGATGTCGTGCATACTTCGGTAGTCCCATTTACGCTCCTCAATAAATACAGCTTCCTGATGGGACGTCATCTTCTTTGTGGTGAAATACTTGCCACGGGAGTCGGTATTGACGAGGAGAAGACGAAAATGAGGGCTTACCGGCTTGTGCAAGTCCTGAGCGGTCCTCAAGCTTTTGAAAGCCGCAGCGATGAACGTCCCGACAAACGGATACAATGAGAGCGGAAGTAAGATGACTGAAGATGTAGCGCCTCAGGGAATAGCTTTGTGAATTTCGTAGAACACATGGTTACCTTTCTGTATGATCACCCTCCAGAGCCACATCTTGAACATCCTGTCCAGACGACCCCAGCGTTCATTGACAACAGGTGGAGAATCCCATTCTTCAACATATGGCTGCCAGAAATCGGGCCCCTTGCCGCGCGAGGCGACTGTTTGATCCCAGACGCGTTTGCGGACAATGCGAATATTGCGAGCGACAAAGAAGCTGATGATGCTGGTAACCTGCGATCCTACCAAGAGTATCGCAACGTCTAGGAGGATAAGTATATGATCAGTGTCAAAATGTGATAACCAGATGATGAGGTGCACATGTGGATATGCTGAAAGGCAACTTGAACCCTAGGAGCGTCTCGTGAGATAGGTCGTCTGCGGTTTCTTCGAATCGTGTTATGTAGCGCACGGAGAAGATGGAGGAGGGGTTTGTGAGGGCTGCTTTGATGATGCGGCGCTGGATGCTGTACGACGCGCACATCTGGCCGGAAGCTGTTGAGCATGTGTGCGTAGGGTAAATTTCGACTCACCCAGGCAAAACCACATATCAGGCCTCGCCGGGCACCGTTGCGGCATTTATTCCACGCAGGGACATAGAGAGACTTGTCGGTGAAGAGTCGGTATGCACCGACGACTACGTATGAGGACGGGAAGTTGAGCCGCAGCATGGCTCGGTGCAGTTCCTGAGGAACCTCATCATACTTGGACAAGTGGCTCCCTGAATGTTCTAGGACTGGTTCTACAGGCATATATCCAGAGTTTCGGAAGGAAGTTTAAGGTGAGGTCAAGGTTGCTGGTCGTTAACCGTGCGAATGATGTCGGAAGTCCTCAGATTCAAGTCTATGCAGCATGCGGCTGTGTTATCCGCTTGAAACTTTCCTTCAGGACGCAGACTATCTCTACAGTGACGAAGCGCTCCTGGAGCTAATCTCATCTGTTTCCTAACTTCCTCTCTCACCCCGAACATGCAAGTTCCTGACGCTCCCTCCCTAGTAATGACCACGTTGCCCGCACCGCCTGCAAGTGCGCAAATTGAGCACACCAACATCTGTGTCTGCTATTCCATGATGCCAGTGAGCACTGAGACACTAGGGTTTGCCATGGGTTAGTGACTGCGGTATACCAGTCGTTGTCAAAGTACAGGTTGAAAGTTTTATATTTTCAAGTACATATCTATTACAATCATTGGAAGGCGGTGTTAAGTACGTTGTGTACGTGCCATGTGTTTGTGTCACTGTTGCATTTACACTCGTTAGCGCGTCCCAGTGTTGAATGCTCAAAGTGGGATACGCGCAAGGTTGGCATGGATGATATCAATGCTCGCTGACGTGTCCTGTGACTGTGCACTCGGCTCTATAAGTGATTGGAGGTGGGCAACACTAGAAGGGTGGGGTTAGATGAAGGGAGGGCGTGTTGCTAGGTGGTGTCGAAGGGTGTCGATGACCTTTGGTGTGCTTGGGTGCTGGATGGTTGGGGGGGTACGTCGGGTAGATAGAAGATGCTGCAGCAAGGCGTGGGGTTGGTGGTGGAGTGGGCGCGGTTTGGTGGAGGGAGGGTGTTGGAGGGCCTAGAGATGGTGTTGTGCCAGGAACAAGTTACAACCACGGATTGCCAAGCACAAACGTGAACACATTACACAGACCAGTGTGATGTGTCAATGAGTGATATGCTGGCCAGGATCAAAAGTGCCCGCAGTGCTAGTGTAATTGTGATGCCATTACAGTGGCCAAGACTCCTTTCAATCTGAGGCATGATCGATAGCCAAGCATAGTTGATGAGTTTGACAAGTAACACTGCCAGTGACTTTAAGTATTGATTATGTAATATATGTTTTGACAGGTGCGGCCCCTTGCGGTACAACAGCGTTCTGCCTTGCTACAGATCTTGTTTATAACAAGGCCATCAAGTTAAAACTTATCTGCATTGTACCTTGATCAGGCTATTCAGCAAATTGGATAAAAGTTTTGGGATATCTAGCCGCACAAATACTGTCTTCATATGTCCACCAACTTGCAAATTTTCCATTCACTAACTTCACTAATACTTCCTGAATATGACCCTAGTCTCAAATGATCCAAGTTCCTGGCCGCAAATTGCTTTTACTCGTACTGTCAGCTATTTTGTAGGTTCGTAGAGTGTATGTCGGTGATGTTTTCACTTTATTTTTGACCGTGGCTTTCAACAGTTGCATCTTCTACTGCAGTGGTATACGATTGGAGTGAGCAAGGAAGTCCTTATCAAGGAACTGTTGATGACTTATATGGTATTCTCCAGTATCGACATTCGGACAGGAGGTAGGTTGTTGACATCATCGGAGCAGGCCCGAGTATCTCACTATGAACGGTTTCATAGGTTGAACTTCTCTGGGTAAGCAAAATCCCATCACAAAAACAGCAGCATATAGAATAATTTGGGCAGAGGAAAAAATGGTCCCTCGTGACTTTTTTATACCTCAGCGTACGCACTTACTTATGTTGCAGGCCAGTTGACAAGTTCGGCTGACTTCAGGAGATTACAGCTGCGCTACATTGGACTACTATTCTCTGTGTATGTTTCCAAGAACTAACAACTTGACGCTGTACTAATCCACTGTCTCAGAGCCCAAGTACTATGTACGTCTCCCTCGCACACACTGTTCATTTCTTTTGACCAACGACATGCAGCTTACCTTCCGACCGTTTCGATGACAGATACGGCGAGTTTTCTGCAAAAATTCGTCCACACAAATTGAACTAATTGAATTACTATGCAGGGGTGAGTGACATCCTCGAACAACTTGTTGGTTCAACATAACCACTGATAACAGTTGTGAGCCTGAGTTTACTTCACGCAGTCCTCCAATACTCATTGGTGATTGGTTTTTCTAGGCACTGATGTTAACACCATTCTACGGTGGATGTTATTCGTCACAGATATCGTGCTAGGCGGTAAGCTGTTCAACTGCAGGCAATTCCATTGACTCGACTGAAATACCATGTAAGCCATCATGATCATCCGGTTACATGCCATGTATCAGCGATCCAGAAAGATGCTCGTCTTTCTTATTGCAACATATTTGGCTGTTGCAATTGCTAGCTCAGTGATGAGCGGCGTAGGATCTCACCCTTTCACCTGGGGTAAGCTTTATTTTTGGACGGGTGATTAAGATCCTCAGGCTAATGGGACAAATTCCAGAGGAGTCAGTCCTGTCGGGCACCTATCTGTGCATTGTGGTTGCAGAAGACCAGTTCCAACTTCTCACTTGGACTTGGGTGATCGGCACTGCGTGGGAGGCCCTCACACTGTGTCTTGCCGTCCGGATTGCTGTCCAACACTTTCGTGAAATAAACCGGCTCGGACGATCGACAACATCGACCATCGGGGACTGTTTCACTGTATTGATAAAAAGCCAGGTGCTTCACTTTACAGCGTGAGCTTATAATTTGAATGATCATTATTTTCGCTAAAATTCTACACATTGTAGTTTTGCTGCTGTTTCTTGCTTTAACCTCGGTTATTTCTCCCAAAATATATCGGTACAGCGATCTATATCTGATATCTGACCGCTGCTCACAATATTTATAGACCTCGATATCTATGGGAGCTCAAATCTATAATGGTATCATTATGTTTGTCTTACCTGTGCAGCAGTTTGTGTTGGGACCACGCCTTATCCTGAGTGTCCGAGAATATTACGCCCAGCTCGTGGACAACTCTGATGCAGGAACTGGCATAACTACAATTGCTTTCCAGGAAGGCGCACTTGTTTCAACTAGCAGTAGTGTGTAGTACGGAAACCGTTCCAGGCGATTAATACATGCTATCAGGTGCTCTACAGGAAACATGAAGATGTCGTCGGAAGTGAAGTTCGTCGCGGTAAGGCGGGGCCAAAAAGCAGCTATCCTGGACGCTTAAAGTTCAACGGCTGCACACGCGCACGTCGCACATGTACACCGCGCACCGCACACCCCACTGGCAAAAACGGCGGTCTTAGAGATAACTGTCGGACTTCGAATTAAACCGCATCGAATAAGTACTCGGATTATCTCCTGAACCTCACTGTCAGACATCACCATAATGTGGATGGCACTCTCGATCGAGCTCTTCTCGACCTTGGAATTCCTAAACCTAGGCCTTACCCTTTGTCGTATAATCATTCACAATAATTCGAGATTCAGGAGATAAATTCAAGTTCTTGGCGCTGTGCCGGTGCGCACTACCACCCTAGCGTATTAATTTCTTACATCTTCAGCTAAATTTAACCAGTGAGCACAACTCATCTTCGAGTCGGAGATGACCAAAGTGCTTCGCGAATCTGAACATTTGCTGTCTCTCCACCAATCACGTTTTCTTCCCCACTGATGCATGCCGCATTTGTGCACCACGAGGACTTCTGTCCATGTCGAAGCAATTTTAAGTACAGTCAGAGAAGCAACTCAAAATTCGTACCGCATTGACTCCAACTTATGGGCTGGAAGATACGCATTGTAGCCACTCGAGCTGGCATGATAATTGCCTGGGATACGACACGAGGCGACCGTATGTCGTCTCTCGATTAAACCACTCTAATGAAAGCAGGTTTTCTCAGGTGGTTTTGGGGATCGTGAACGAAGGTATAAAAGCCCTCGCAACTCACTGATGAGATCTGACATTGACGCGGTTGTCACTCCTCTTACATCCAACCATGCAGCTTTCGCTCGTTTTCACGATACTCGTGGCCTTTACCGCAATCAGTGCTGTGGCATACCCCACTCCAGTATCGGGGGCAGATGAACGTGCGTTCGAAGACCTCACTCTAGTGAGAATGATACTGATATGCCATGCAGTTTTGGCTGAGCCTGGGGAGCTTAAGTCTGATATCGGTTCTCTCATTCGTGATTTAAATGTAAGGTTCCCTCACCCATACGGAGGGGTTGGAGTTGACATCGGGGGAGCTGCTTATGTCCATGAAAGAGGCAAGTTATCATATGCCTGAGTGGATCACTCGTTTGTAAACCTGTTGCAACAGATTATTCTGGCTACGATTATGATTTTGACGATGAGGAGTGCGAGTAACTCAAGTATTAGCCCGAGGAGTGAATCGATGGAGGTACTTTTTCCCTGCCATTATTATCATAATTCCTACTCATTACTTTTTGGTTCCGGAATAAAGGCAGAGCTCTGAGGGTATTGTAACATTATCAGTCACCATGTATTCGACGTGTAATTATATTTGAAACGCCAAATGATCCACGAGTGAATAGACAAGCGTAGTGCATATGATAAAGCCACAAAAAAGCACCTCTTTAAATGCAGGCCAGAAACAAGCACGAGTAGATGCCACATTTCACGAGCCCAGGTTGAACCGCCCTGTTCGAGAGAATGATTGTTCTGACCCGCGGTCAGACATGTCAAACGACAAATGGGCTCTGCAGTGAATGCTACAATGAATAACCTAATCTATTCTCTCTCGCCGCATATCATCACTAGAATACTCTTCGTCCTCTCCAACATCAAAGACAGCTGTCCCGCTCTCATCCTCGAGAGCTCTTTCCTTCCCTTTGCGTCTTCGATGCGCCTGCTCATCGTCATATCCGTTCAACGGAATATTTTCTTCCGATTGAGGATTCCTCAACAACCGCACTGGTCGACGACGCAAACGACACCATATGCAAAGGCCAATGGCAGCAGCCAGAAGAAGGAAGATCAGGACTACCGAGCCTGCGTTATAATAGGCTGACAATAACACTGAGTTAGCACTCGTTTCCGTATGCAAGAAAAAGATTGTCACCATCCCACTGCGCCTTAGTCTGCTCAGGCGTCTTGCCGGGCAATGGCGACGACAACGGCACATCATCGCTGTCCACAAATATCGGCTTCGTGTCGTCCCCGACTGCGCTTGGTATACGTGCGGACCCGTCCATGATGGCAGAGAAATTCACACCCATGAACCGCAAGATCATGTCATGCGCAATGTCAGGAACGTCGTATGGTACCATGTGTGATGCATTAAAGATCTGTGGCGTCGTGAGTAGAGTGCCTTGGGCGGGGTACGTAACGTACCTTGGCATACGTGAGGTTTCGTGAGGAAACCCAGGTCCCTGCTGGCGTACCGTTGACCGTCCATGATTTAGTTTGTACTTGCTGAAGTGGTGGTCAGACCCAAAACTCTGGACTTGAGAAAACACCCACCCCTAGCCCCATTTCTCCGTTCCATGTCAAAGACTTGATCATGCTCTCGATACCCATGTAATTGCAGATAAAATCTTGATCACCGGCGAACAATAAAATGGGGATTTTTTCTAGCACTGAAGGAAGGAGTGTGACAGATGATGGAGACAGATAGTCGTGCATCTCAAGGCTGACCCCTCCGAAACATTCAACCCAGCTCTCGGGTTTGGCCTCTGCATGGAGTGCCCTAACGACATCTTTGCGCTGGAAAAAAAAAGTTAGACAGTAAGGATCGCATGTCGAGAGAGGGACAAACAGCAAGGTAAGAACTGATATTTTTTAAGTCCGGAGGCCACTGCATGCCGCAGTAGGGCGCATCATCTTCCAACCGGACATCATAAATATTCAGGCATTTTTGCTGTCCGTCGACACTATTGTGATAGTGAAACCAATATTCGACAGATTTTCAAAAATTTTACTCACATTCGCGACTTGCTTTTGAGGATAAGTTCCAGCAGCCCCTCGCATTGATCTATATGGATAGGTTCCGTAGTAACGCTCCTGAACTCCGCCATGCATCTGTTAGTCGCATCTTTGCTGTCTTTGTAGTGCTGTGCATCATGTCAGGCTCGGTGCGAGCAGGGCTCTTGAGATGGTGAAATTACTCACCTGTGAGCTCTCGTCGACAAGTCCGTGCGTGACGGCGTAGTCTAGGTATGCAGGGTATTGGCTACGACCATCTATCCAGCCATTACCGATTGCAGCTCCGCGTAAAGGTATTTTGAGTTCTGATGAGAGGATAGCATCCGCTATTTAAAGGGATCAGTGTCACTCAGCAGGAAGTGATTCGGAACTGCTATACCAAAGTAGGGAATATATTGTCCAGCATAGCTCTCGCCGCCCAGATAGGTCTGCAAGCCGGTTAGGTGAGCTACGGGATGAACAAAACCACGTACGTCTACGGTTTCGTATTCAGGAAACACTTTATAGAATGTGCGTAGAAATTCCATGAGTTGGTCAGTCGTCTGAGATAGCATAGCCTTTAAGTTGACCAGCATTGTGCCCATACGTCTCAACACGTACCTGTTCTAGACCGTGCACGTAACGATTCGTGCTAGTATACGAGAGACCCGTTCCAGCAGGTTGATCCACTGAGAAAAGAGAAAATCGCTTGGTTGAACTTGGTCAATGTAAGAGACGTGATAGACTTACCATATACCATAGTAGTGTACTCATCCCAACCTCCTTCTACAGTTTTGAGGCCACCCTCTCCATCAATTCTCCAAGGTCCGACTTCCATCATCAGACCATCAAATGAGGAACATCCCGGTCCACCCTATTGCATTCAGTTCGCTGCATACCACTGGAGCATATGACACGCACATTAAACCAGAACATCAGCCGTTCCTTATCGGCTGACTTACGAGCCTTCACCATCACGAAGAATAAATGCGCCAGAACGTCCGTGCTAGCTGCTGAATCTGCATCGGGATCGGAAAGAATGTGTCCAGCGTATATGTGTAAAGGGTGTGTTGTATCCTGGTGCAGGCTTGGGAGGTAAGGAACATAGAAAGAGGCTGCTGATGGAACTGTATGTCTTCTGGATTAGAACTGTCAAAATCTCTGAGTGGTTGGTCTGTGCTATACCTTCAGTTGGAGCAGCCTTCACTGGTTGGCTCACGAGAGCAAGAAGCGACGTGACACAGGTCAGCGTGCCTCGCAGATACCTCCGCATTCGCACTTTCAACTTTGTAAGACTGGCTAGTCACTCGTTGAGAAGAGTTTGCTGCAGGTAGTATGCTGCTTTAATTTGAGAACTTGAGGATTCGGTATATGACGTGGTAAGTACCTGCGGCCCTGTGCGGCAAATTGTTACATGCCAGTGTACAGCCTCACACAAACTCGTACATGATACATCACCGCCATCTGCGTCAGGCCTGGTCCCAGGAGGCTACATCTTTAGAATGACCAGCTTCCGAGCCTGGAATTAGGGGACTTTCGTCAAGAGCAAAATGTTATGATGCATTATAACACAGGCGACTCCAAAAGAAACGACGCTCATCAAGGGCGCTACGGACTGTCCTCCGATCGACCTCTCAGCTTGACTCAAGTTCTACTATGGAGCTTCCGGGTGCGATTCTCTTCACTCTAATGACTACTACGCAAAGTCTGCACTTATACCTTGTTAGAGAAATTCGACATTTGGATCAACGACGAGTTCTTCACAAGGCGAAAGTTACACCATAGTAAAGAAGAAACATCTTCCATCTATCTTGAAGGTCTGACTACGGGAGCCTCAGTCGGACCAGTGCTCGCCTGCATGCTGAGTTAGGTCGTCGCAGAATTTGCGAACAAAATAATAATTTTTTTCGTCGACGACAATGATTCTCCCGACTCCAATGCCTCATATAAACTGGACGAGATCACTGCAGAGCCCAGGAATAGAATAATATCTTCGTCAGTATTATACCGAGAAGGGCTCACTGGCTCCTCGTCACCGGGGACCGACAAGCGGCCAGATCTGTACCTATGTGTCACGAGGTCACCAGACACTGGGATGTGAATCTGAATGAAGCCTGCGATGAGATAGAATGTCCAATTTCCTAGCGGCAGCAGATCCGGACTCAATAAACTAGGGGTGGACCATCCTCATTTGTCTAGGGAGGGAGGCTAATCTATGCCCGCAAGACGAGTTACGACAGGTTCGTCGAAATCGTGAAGTGTTACAGCTTCAAGTGACTCATCTCGTTGGAGTAATTCAGGATCGGGCGTGGATTGGATGGCACTGGGGCGCCACACGAGACTCGGAAGAATCCTGGGCAGATTATTGCACCGTGTGGCATGCAAGCCGCACCTATGTTTTTGGAGCGCACGAACACATAATCTGTTTCTCTTGAACTACGCAGGTTCGGAACCTGTCGAAAAGAATTTGAACACACCTTGATTTTCATTCATGGATGATTTCGTTAGTCGTAATATGATGGCGCCTTCCTCGAGTCTCTCGTTCTCCAGACGGCAGACGCCTATCAATCTGGGTACAGTGAGTTGCCCGCTGCAAAAGCTAGCCCGGGTTTGGTGTCTCTGTTTGATGACCAATTTATGTTGCTACAATCTCTCTACTGGTACATTCAAGTGCAGTAGTGCAAAACCAATCTGCTCAAAACCCATGCGGCTTGAGTGGCGAGAAGTGCGTAAACCCATCAGTTCTCGGCCGACACCACAAATCTGGCTGATTGTTGATTGCTGCATGTAGCTCTTGAAACAAAGCATACTCCAACCTCTGAAGAACCTTGACATCCACTCCCACACGAGGAGGACTCCATGGATAAATGACGCCATTTGAGCCCGGGAATTTGAACCGCGTGCCGTTGGCCTCCAGGAGCTCGAAGCGAAGGCGATCACAACACCAGCAGCATTTTCCTGCTACTGCAACGACATTTTCAGTGGTTGCCTGACGATCCGTGGTTAGTAAATCTCAGGTCAAGCAAACATTGATGATAAGGCTTGCCGGTTCGAGTAGCTTGTCCAGAGCTGCTACATGATCGTCTCGAAGGGGCATCTCAAAAGCCACACGACTTGAAGAAGATGAGAAGTACGTGAGGAGGCCCATTAATGTGGCCTCCGCATGAACGGTGCCAGAGAAGGTTTGTGGGAGATGGCGTTTCAGAATTGATTTAGTTACATCTTTGTAAGTGATCGTGGGCTTTAAAGAAAGTGCTTTGAAAGATGCTTCGTAGATGTCATCCAAGTCAGTGATATCAAAACTGGCATGAGGGATCTCCAGTAAACTGAGGGAGAGTTCGCTACGAATGATTTTGGAATATGTTGGCGTCGTAAGCGACGCTACGGCTGCATGCTATGCAACAATGCCTTTTAAGTGTCGTAAGACACGGCCTCCGCTAGACTCGTAGCGTTCGGGATTCAAGTCGTCAGACTCGTCTGAATCATACAAATCTACATCAAGAATAAGCAGTGCGGTACCACAATGTAGGGATAAACTTACCTTCATCCCCACCGTTGCCATCGGTGAATCCGTTGAAGTTTGAGGCAAGCGTTGTCTTTGTCGGTAGGGTCTTCACGACGTCAGCGCCCCACGAGACAAAGCAATACAACGCAGCGCAACAATCTGAGACTTGAGCCATAGCCGTCTTGAATCCCAGTGTCTCCCCCTCATTCTCCATTTTCTGGGCCTCCGCCGCATGATTTTCTAGCATCAGGATGAGGTGACCGAGAAACCACGCCCATAAGTGCACTGTGTTGCTAGAAAACTCCAGTTGGGTAACTTGATTGTCCGGTGGACCTTGCTTGCGCTTCGGCACGTCTTTGTCAGGCGGTAGGCTGATTGATGAAAACCAGTAAGGAGCGTCAAGCCAGTGCGTTTCGGGAAGCTCATTGGCCACGGGAGTCCAATCAACCAACTTTTGGGCCACATGCACGCGCCATTTCTTCTGGTAGAGGAAAATACGGGTGAACAGTTTTCGACGACAGCGGTTGATGACAAATCTGCTGAGAGCGATATAGTTGTCTCTGGAAGACTCGTAGGATGCAAGGGCAGTCCAGATCTTCGAAATGTGTTCATTGAGGGAAGCGTCGTCATTGCTAATGATTATCAATAGTGGTAGAGTTTAGTCAATATTCGCCCCTGTTCACGATTTCTTGAAATGATTTTCGAGATTTAGTTACTTCTTCCAACTTTGATTCGGTTAGGGGGAACGGGGATATAAATTCTGGGTGACTACTAACCTCTCGTTAACCCCATCATGGATGATGGCGCCTGTCACCGCTATGACTTTCTTCACTTCAGGACTGAAAACGTCACCGGGGGTGAGAAGATTAACAAAATGGCGTAAGAGGAGGGGAATTTGTTGAAGATCAAACGACGGCTCCTGACAATGGCCCATCTTTGCCAGGATTGTCGTGAGGGCTCTTCTCGACAAGGGCAAATTCCGAGGAATTATCCAGGATGTTACTATCCATGAGATGTACTATAGCTAGGGATGAAACGGATAGATTGTCGATGAGTCGATGATAGGAGATGATAGGCAAGTTTCAAAAGTTGTCACACATCACCACGTTTGACGTATATATGCTCAGAACACATCGGGGTTTGCAATAATTTGTAGAAAAAAATATCCTGGAAACGTACCAATATTTGCAACTAGAGTCCAGTCGTGTTCGACGAGTGCCCTCCTCCACTAATGTTTGCAGTCGGGGATGTGCATTTTGTCCACGTCGAGACGTGCGTGCGTCTCGGGATACTGCCTGCGATAAGCATGAGAGCAAGGAGCGAATTAGTGACAGCTCATGCGAATGACTTTGTCGTGGTAAGTAAGGAACTTCTCATGAGAATAATATAGACGCTCATCGACCTTATGTAACTAGAGTAGTTACTTAGTGCTTTCTTTTGTTCCATTACCATCCGAACCTACTTATTTTGAGTAATGAGGCCTTTGGCATACGTTGCCAGTTTTCTATCGCTCACAGGACTAGTTAATGCTCAATACTTTTCGGCTGGATGGACCCCAGGACAACCCGTCCCAAGCCAAACTCCCTCACCAGCACATGTCCCACATTCCCCATCCACCCCTACAACGCAACATGGGCCAGGGAAGATGTCGTTTCTAGACAGCCTTGTGACTGTAGGACCGTTGGGCGCTGTATCCTCTCTCATTGGTCTCAACCTTACCGGAGCTCCATCTGTAACTTGGGATGAGCGGATACCTCTCATCACGGATGAGAACTATGCAGAAATGATTGTAAACGAGACGCTGACTGCGGAGGAGGAGAAAGAACGAGTTTGGTTTCTCATAGTGTGAGTGTATCGTATTTGATACTCCATTTATTAACACATCCTCACCAGAACCGTCACCGCGGGACAGCCAGAAGGTATCTCGAAGTTCGTAGACGATGTTTTCGATGCCACGTATAACTATACCCTGGAGAAAGGAGATCTCCCTCACGTGCGCTTTGGTCGAATCGACTATCTCAATGTTACGAGCATCACCACTAAATGGGCTGTCTGGTCGTAAGTCTTCAACATTTTCGTAGCGTGTTCGTGTCCTTGATCTCCTATCAGCGCACCTTACCTTGTTGTATTAAAAGACCGTGGGCAAACATTGCGGTTTTATAAAGCCGGTCAGATAAGGTTGACCGACGAAATCCTCCACCAATTTCTCAAGGAGAAGGCGTGGGGCATCAAAGAGCCATGGAAATCCATCTATGGCCCTGGTGGTGAACGGTAGGACGCGTCAGATTTAAGTGTCCTACCAGCGCTTACCACTCTTTTGCAGCGAATACATTTTAGACTACTTGGCACAATTTCTGTCCAAAGTCTATGGTGCTCTTGTTCGTGTGCCGAAATGGCTCATGTACACGATGAGCGGAGGTATTGCGACTTTTTTCATCAACTTTTTGCACAAGCCTTCGCCTCCTCAGAGTGCTGCTAAGCCTGCACCCAAGCCTGTGTCTGCACCCGCAGCCCCAGAACACGCAGCCTCGTCGAGTGCGACGAATACGCCGCAGAAGGGATCTACTAGAAGGAAGGGAAAGAAATAGTTGGGTGTCTTGGAGGGACATATCTACCCATGCATTATTGGAGAGGTTATGTATTGTCATGATGTACTTCCATCTCGTAGGTTGTACAGCAAATTTCAACTGCTGTGCGCCAGTTTCCAGACAGAGTAAGGGAGCCCGGCTATCTGGCTTTCCAAAACACTCGGTATTTCTCTAGCTCGTTGCAGTTTGCATCTGGAACGGTGAATGAATGTATCGTTTTCTGGCAGGGAGCTCGTGTGATCCGGTTGTATTGTACCAGGGAGTAGTTCGTCATAATCAACGAACTGGCAAACAGACTTACAGAGGAGATTATTTCGCATATGAGATCTGCCGTGGGGAGGCCTGTAGTACTAGTAGTACGCGGGACAGTGCATTGTTGTGCTTCAATATTACAAGAAAAATCATGGAGTGAGCCTACGTTTATTATATAGGTGTACCTAGGTTGTCTATCTGGCTGTACTGCAACCAATTTTTGAATACGAGACAAGTGCAAGAATCAACAAGGTCTAGACAGCGAGTAAAATTCATTCCTGATTGTCACCTCAGCTGCCTCCGTCGATGGACGATCCCGAGGGTCAGTAGACCAACATTGCTCGATAAACGTCCAGTATTTTTCAGCGAGCTCAGGATGACGGGATCGGGAGGGCTTTTCCGACTTAGCTATGCAAAGGACGATGGCAGCGTCATTCGGCAGGTAAAAATAAGGAATTTTGTTCGTAAGGACCTAAAGGCAGAGTTAATGATATCATTGACAAGTCGAGAGCACTCCAGACGTACCTGCAACATAATACCGCCGAACGAAAAGATGTCGCTTTGCTCGCTCGGACGAGTTGAAGAGCCATCCTCCTTCTCTGGTACAAGCAGCTCAGGAGCCATCCATCGCATATTTCCTTTGAGCGTGGATGTCCAGGATGCCTGAGAGGCAGTTATAACCTCGGAATACATCAAGGAAAGACCGAAGTCAGCAACACACGCAGTGCCGTCACCATGGATTAGCACGTTAGGCTGAAACTCACGTCTCAACCAAATCAAACATGAACAAAAAGGATCAAACTTACACCATTGAAGTCACCGTGGATGATATTGTTAGCATGAACTGTGATGAATATTACTACTGCAGGTCTAGGACTGGGAGTAAACAGCACGTACGATATTTCAGACCAGCTATGATATCCCTGAGCTGATACTGCAATCAATGCGTGGTTTGCATGAAATACAAGGAGGGACTTGCCATCTGAAATCGTCGAATGAGAGCCAGAGCCGCACCCTCACGCTCCAAATAGACCGTCAAGTTACCATTCTCCACCCAAGAAGGACTGACTATCGCCAGGAATGGTCCGAAGCCATACGTATAACCATATATCGGTAGAATATCTGGATGCTTGAGGCTGGCGCATATCTCGAGTTCACGCATTATCCTCTACGAAGTGGCGCCCTGTGGTGCAAGTGATTCTCAGTCCTTCGGTAAGACAGTCGGCTTGATCTTTTTGGTCTTCGCCGCACCCAGGTGATCATCAGCGTATACCTGCAATGCTTTCACTGCAACCTGTAAAAACTAAACTTTAAACAGATAGACAGACAAAAGACGGTAAATAAACTTTCACCGAGTTATGATTGATGTGAAAGGTGTATTTCCAGATTTCCCCGCATCCGCTACGAGCAACAGGGTAGTCTCCATCTTTGATGATATATTTTGAGAGGTCTTGGGGCGTTGCTTCAGGGAGGAGATGGGGTTGACTGCGCACTAGTACTCTAACTTGTAGTACAGGCTGAATGCTAGCGCTGGCGGGACCCGAATGCCCAGACTTGACTTTGTCATCAGAAGCACTAGGGAGTAGCTGATCAAATGAGGTAGTCCAAAACACTGGTGCAAATCATTCCACCAAATGACCCAATGTTTGTATTTGGGGTGATGAAGTTCCCCCACCATGATTTGACTGCGACTTCTTCGAGTCGTGCGAGAACTGTTCCTACGCCATCATATTCGACTCTTTTGACATGATGGACCAGCCAAGAGTTTGCCAGTTTCCGAACTCCATATCCGCGAGATACTAATATTGCTATTTAGTAAGTTTCTGCCTCCGCCAGTAACGCGATGCCAGTGATCTTCCGTGAGTCAGATGTTTACGAATGGCGGGAAGTGCATGGATGAATTTGAACGTGACTCACGTGCGTGCGCTTCTTAAACCTCGGTTACACGGATTCGAGCTACATTTCAACTGCTCCGCTGCCCACTTGTTTCCCCAAGTCCAGATCCCACTCTTGTCGTGGGAGCAATTGTAACGAGGAGACGGGTACCACGGATGAAACTACCTCGTTCACCAATGGTGAATCATCTCTTTTCCTCCTCGCCAACGCAGGGCTCCCCTTGTGGACGCCTCTGCGACACGACACAAATATGCGAGTTTTCCCAATTTTTGGATATCCGTCTCGTGATGCTGATATTGTCTCGTAGCGCACCGCTAATGCCCACAGTGGAGAAAGGCATAGGTTGGCGCAGCCACCACATCCTCCTGTCCAGTAAACCCACGCTCAGGCTGGTGCCTCAAGCAGCAGCACGCTACCAGCAGGGACACCCAATGTAATCGGCGGAGCCACCCCAGTAACAGACCCCCTTCCCCGTTAGACATTGAACATGTTCCAGTCATCGGATGTCTTGCAGTTCTAACAAGGTGGTTCCCGTGTCTTTCACGCACCGGA
>MU177898.1:144694-194008 GCA_016695465.1 Suillus americanus
TGACAGCTTGTATGCATAATCTCGTGCATATATGAGCCAGCCCACATGTAGGGCTGCGCGTCCGTATGGTGGCCATGGTTGCGCATGACGACCTGTAGATCGAATCAACTTATAGTGGTCAGGAGAAGTCGTGTAATCGAGTGTGCCGAGAGGGTAGTTGCCAGTCAATGATGCCGGCAGGAACGAAAAACGTACGATATTACCGCAGCCATCAAGCCAATGATGGCGAAGCACATTACAAGTGACCACCGCGCTACTCCTGAAACACTAACTTGCATGCGAGACACCACGTATCTACAGCAAGCCTGACATGTGGATTCAGGGATAGTATCAGTGTTCTGTAGGAGATGCAACTTAGTGCCTACTCACCTTAGTGCGCGCAAGTGACCACTCCTTCGTCGACGCTCCTGCTGACCGAGACATCGAAAAAGATTCAATGGCGGCCATCACTGGCACTTACAAAGTAGCGTCCCAAGCGCCAACTCGAAAGGAAATGCTTCATAGACTCGAATTGACGCTTAAAAGTTAAGGGTCAGGAGAAATTGGTGAACGAGGTAGTCTTCATCCGTGGTACCCGTCCCCTCGTTACTTGCTCCCACGACAAGAGTAGGATCCGGACTTGGGGAAACAAGTGGGCAGCGGAGCAGTTGAAATGTAGCCCGAATCCGCCGTGTAACCGATGTTTTGAGGAAGCGCACGCACGTGAGTCACATGCAAATTCATCCATGCGCTTCCCGCCATTCGTAGATGTTCCCCGCGACGATCTTCGTCCCCTCACCTCTGAGTTCCTTGAGCTCGGTGTAGACAAAGCCATTTCCACTTGCAGAGACAACCCATTGACCATCTCTTCAGCGTGTACTTCCAGCTCACAAACATCCCGCCCTCCTTAATTTCCTTACCCATTTCTAGGTCTCATCGACAACTTACAAGTGGCCTTATTGTCTGACCTGCCGATTATTCGCCTCCCGTCTAGAAAGTAGGATACCGATGGAATAGAACGTTTGTGACCCTCCAAGTTCAACATGTGTGTCAGTGTAAATTTCTTTGCTGCTACAGTAGCCTTTCGCGATCTGGAATCCATGTCCCGTTTCTACGCCAGAGAGGTTGACAAGTACAATAAGGCTGTCACTGTTTGGAAGTATTCCAAGGACCGTCGGTGAGGCTATCTCGTATCCTGTGGCCTGATGATGATAGTAATTTCAAAGGATACCCATATACTAGCAGCTGGTACACTTTACCTGCCGATGTCGATCGTCAGTTTGCTAGCCCAGAAGGTTTCTTGATTTATGCTGCATCATTACATCGATTTGTTACTCTCTAATAATTCGATGTCAGCATTGCTGGTTGTATACGAGTAAGTCAAAAGAAGGTCTGAGATTGTAGTTCTGCATTCATTGGTTACAGAGCATTACACACTACTGCCAGTCGATATATGCACGCGCTCCTGGAAAGCGATCGAGGTCATATAAGTTGCTGCGTTGGAATTGACCATGAGCTTAGCGTGATATTCTCGAATCCCGAGGATCAGGCGTGGTCCAAGCACAAACGACTGCACGACATCCAAAATCTGAAGAATGCCATAACATATCTGAACTTCCAGGGAAGAAGGATCCTACAGAAATGATGAACCGTGGTCACATGCAGGGGTAAGTGCAAGATTGACATACTGCTGAGAGTGTTGGAGATAAATCAATAACGAGTTGGAAGCAAGAAACAGCAACAAAGCTATCACGTCCCTTCAGTGGAAAAAAGGAACATTAATCACAATGAGCTCACCTAGCAAAGTAAAGTATGTGAGTTTTCATCAACACCATGAAAGAGTCCCTCAAAATCCCTCCTGCTGAATGTTGTCGCAGTTCACGGAAGTGTTTGACAACAATCCAGATTGCGAGACATAGTGCGAGCATCTCCCACACAGTGTCGAGTATCCAAGGAATGGAATACAGAAGTAGCTTACCTTCCGTGTAGCCAATCGTGCATTGATAGGTGCCGGAGAGAATGAGTTCCTCTGGTATTCATTAGTGAGCCCCATGTACATTTTTGCCATCCACGATTAAGCGTACCTCCAAAAGTATGCATCGTTGTCAATACGGTGACCACTCCGTTGAGTATGTTGCCAGCCAGGAAGGCGATAATGAGAAGTATCAGGATCTTTCTGGATCGTTGATACATGGCATGCAACCGAGTGATCATGATGACTTGCAGCATGTTTGAGTCGTGTCAACATCACTGAGGTCTCGCAGCTCACCCCACAGCATTGCAAATACCAAAACATACGTCCAACTACATATGACGGACATAATCCAGCCTGACGAATCTAGTCAGTGACCAGCTTCGGGTAGCACACACTCTAAACACACTCACATCTATGGCAGTATAGTGTAGCAGTCATTAGTGAACCAAGAAGTTAGTAAAGCATACTCACTCCTACAGGGCACCATGGTTAATTGGAGGGGAGTAGTAGGCATCTGTGCAGAAGACTCACTGTATCTGTCAGCGAGATGGTCGGAACACTGTCTGTATGCTGTTGGTTAGAAGAAGCAAAGACAGAAAATGTACCAAGGAAACATACCCAACAGGTTCAGGCTGATTATGAGAGATAGACGATTAGCACAACACCGATTGTTTAACCTTCCAAACATACGCAGCAAATAAGATTCCAAAGTACCGCACCTAGGATACTCTCAAATCAGCACAACATGACAACTGTGACAGGAAAACTACGTACACTGAGATATAGAACTGTCATTAAGGACCAGCGTTGTCTCTGGAATGGAGTGTATTTTCATGCGTGTTCCTCTGACACGGGACTCTACTCACCCAGATCAATTCGACCTATAAAACTATTCTTAGCGAGATGGTTGCTCCAGTCATAGCATTGACATACCTCTTGTCCGAATGTAAGTGCTGGAAAGTGACTATTTTTAAGATATCAGCAGTTCTTCAATGTTATCATGCTCACCCCAATCATACACGACTCCGACAAAGGCGGCAACTGTGAACCACAATCAAGGTCAGATTGAGATATCCGCTTCAATATCCGACTGCCCTCCACAAACCTAAAAAATAGCTGGAAACACGATATGCATTGATGACCGGCCACCAAGTGGGATCATTTGAGATTATGATCATAATGGTAGAGAATGGGGGTGTGGGTGGGAGGCGAACTTGGTGGACGTATGGTGATGGCATATATACCACCGTCCAGTGCTTGGATCACCAAAAGGACGATGTCCGGTCCTGCCTCGATTGACCAAAGGTAACATCAATCTAGGGAGTCAGCTCAACTGTTGGTTGTGAAACATTTGCACCGGCGGAACATTGGAATACCGTAAAAGATACAAGGTAAGTAGATTGTGTCGGCATGCCGAGCACGAAGCAAACAAATAACTCATGTTCGCCTCGTGTGAAAGCACATATCTCAATGTCTACTATTCTTGCTCCTTGTCCTCGGGGCATTTGTCACTTCATGAATACCTCCTGGCTTTCGGCCTTGGTCATTGGACTTACGGGTTTGCCAACAATGATGAACACAGAATCTTCTATCTGCGTCATGGAGTTGATGCGGTACTGACAGAGCATTTGTTTGCACAGCCAGAAATAGCCTAGTCTGATTGATATACAGTAACACTTGACACCCGAGACACAGCCCTTCAAGATCAACATGGGTGTCAGAGCCGATTCCTTTGCTGGCAGAACGGGCTGTGACGATCTCGAGGCCATGGCCCGTCCGCCAGAGAGCCTAGCAAAGTAGCACGAGTGAGATTTTGTTTGGAAGTTTTCGAAGGACTGTCGGTGAGGCATTCTCGTGTCCTGTGGCCCGACGTGGATTCGAAGGATGCCTAACTCGTTCGAACGTGCTGGTACACTTTGCCTGGTGAAGCTGATCGTCAGTTCGTTAACGCTGAAAGTCCAGATTAGTTTGACGTTACCTAGAGGCTAGCAACTTGGGAGAAGAGCGAGCAATTCAGCTGACTGACCGTGCGTGCGTCTTGCAACCACTTCGCCCTCAGGCTTTCGGCATGGCGGCTGTGCATTCCACAGCGTTTATTTTTGTTTTTACCCACTGCCTCACGTCCATTAATTCTGCTTGCTTAGGCACAGGTTATCCATGGACTGTCAACGCAACAGATGAACGCGTTCGACCACCAAATCAATAATTTCGCAGGTCTTATGACTTTGAATATGATGGGACCTCCATTTGGCATGAAAGCGCTCGCTATCGTGTATGGTCTTCCGTATGCGAAACGCTATGCTGTTATAGAGTACACTTACCTTTCTGGACCACCCTTGACTCACGGAAAGTCTCCACAGCGAGGTCCATTTCATGCTTCCGTGGTCTGTTGTCTAGGGGTCAGCCTACGTTTACAGTACAGGTAACAGCCTATCGTGTTACTATGCCTCATTGTCAGTTGTACTGTAAACAGATTGATCAACGTACACCTGCAATGCTTTCACCGCAACCTGCCAAATTATCAATTTTAGACTGATGCACAAACAACACTGTAAACGAACTTTGATCAATATCAATCTACGATCGATGTGAGAGGTGCATTTCCAGATCTCCCCGAACCCACTACGAGCAACAGGGTCTCCATCCTTGGTGATATATTTTGAGAGGTCTCGAAGTGTTGCTTCAGGGGGAAGATCGTCAGGCTCAACATTACGATTGGAGAAGATTCTATGCATATGGAAAGAGGAGGGAAGGAATTCGTGGGGGTCGGAGCCCAAGTGGTCGCTCTTCTCTAGCAACCCCACCCAGCCCACCAGGCGACTCACACTCTTGCTCCTGCTTGTTCGCCATTTCTTTTCGTTGCTTCCTCTTGCACAGGGCAAATTCCTTTAGGGACATCTTCACTCTCGGAGGAGGCAGCGGTGACTGTTCGCGTGCGGGTGGCGTGGGTTCATGTGTTGGTGGAGTGGATTCGTGTATAGGTAGCGCGGGTTCGCACAATGGATGTGGTGAGTAGGAATCACGGAGCGATGACGTTGACTCGCATGACAATAACACAGGTGAAGTTGGATTGCGCACGACTGATGACATGGATGCATGTGCATGTGCTTCAAGAGAAGTTCCATCATGTACAGGGCTCCTATCTGACTGCAAAAATGGCATTAATGGAGTAGTGTAATTAGCGAAATAAAGGGATGAGTATATCAGCGATGGGTGGGTTTCTAGAAGCACTAATCTGCAAGAAACATGTTTAGCGCATGGACAATAGTAGTTCTCGGGGTTGGGTGCGCGCCCTATCTTCAGGTTGTGGTAGAGGCTGGATGCTAGCAAAGATCTCAGGGGAAGTGTTGCATAAGTAGATGTTGTTATCGTGCGGAGTGGTGTAGACTATTTGGCAAGGATCGGGTGAGAGCATAAGGTGGTAGGCGGTATACAGAACATTGAAAGAAGCTAGGAGCTGGGACTCGAAGGCCCAGAGCTTGATGGTGTTGTCATAAGAAGCACTAGCGAGGAGAGTACAATCAAGTGAAAGTGCTAAACCGCTGATGGTTCGGGTGTGTTCTTCGAAGGAAGCTCCAACAGTAACCAGTGTAGATGCGTCCAATTCATAGATCTTCTTTGATGAGTCGGAGTATCTGAGGCTGAATGGAGTTACGATGGTTTTGTCTTTAGCAGTCCAAAACACTGGCGGGGATATGTATCCAAAGCCATGAAATGTCCCCCACCAGCGTGACGATGTGACTGCGAGCTTCTTCAAGTCTTGCGAGAATCGAACTGCGCCCACCTCGTCGACAGTTTTGAATGGATCAGCCACGAGATGGCCAGTTTCCAGGTTCCATATCCGCCCTGTTTTATCGTCTGCCCCGCTCACCAGTAGCTATAGCGATCCTCTGCGAAGTGAACTTTATATGTTCTCACGGTCCCCGTTTCAACCTCACATACTTTGAGCTCCCCACGGTTGGTATAATTTCCACCTGCAGAGACAACCCATCGACCAAGCACCAGTATCATTAGTAGTTTTTTACGGCGTCTTCTCGTGCTTATTTGATTGTGAGCTCAGAGCCTTTTTTACATATAGTACTTAAGTGCAAGCTGCAAAGCGCTCAATTAATATCTGGAGTGTGTCTAAAAATAGCCACGTCACGTGCAACTCCTTCGCACTTTGCTGCAGTGCAAATGAAACGCAGTAACCTTCCTCAACCAGCGCTTTCATGTCTCAAGCAGTAGGCAACGTACGCGATTTTGTCTCGGTATACAAAGGCGGACATCTAACTTGGGATTGACTATAGACTGCTCTTGCTTATGCGCGAGTATGGCATCATGTCAATGCCTCTGACCGCGTTCTCGGAAAACTGGCGGAACGAATAGCTCTCGTGCTCATGGGCAAGCATAAACCGATATACGATAAGAGCTGTACGTTCCCTGGATTTTTAAACACCATTCTGTTGCTCATTTGCATTTTAGTGGACTGTGGGGACTATGTCGTAGTTACAAACGCAAAACACATCAAGGTGACTGGTCGTAAAGACGAACAACTGGTATACCGCAAGCACACGATGTTCCCTGGTGGGTTGAAAGAGACCGAGTATAAGGATATGATGGAGAAGAAGCCTTATGAGGTTCGTTCCATGGTTCGATGCACAAGACCGTATGCTTACCGCCCTGCGCGAATGTAGATCATACGACACGCAGTGTCAGGCATGTTACCCAAAAACAAGCTTCGAGAACGTCGATTAGAACGACTTAAGGTATTTGGAGGGTCGAACATGGGGATATATAGAGGGAATATCTTGAAGCGGTGGGAGGATGGAACGTTGACGGAGGATTATATTTTAAAGCTGGATCCAAAGAATAGGATGAAAGCGAAAGCGAAGTAATGTTTCCTTTCATATCTTTTTGCTTATCTTTTATTACGCTGGAATATAATACTACTGCCTCTACGCGAAATGGGTGATATCGATATCAGTCGGAATCGAGTGAAGGTGAGGAAGAGCTTCGTTCTATGGAAAAGGCCCGTCGTCGCACTCGTTGTGCATGAGTACCAGAAAAGCCGGTAATCATCGTATGCGCAATTTGCTCTTGGAGAATTATCCCTGGATACTGGTCAGCGGGGCGGTGAGGAGGCTCCGGAGATTTCGAATACCTATTGCGACCAAAGCTGAGCCGTCAAGAGCCTTGTACATGTCTTTATGTTCTTCACTGCGGGAAACGTTTTCGCCATCATCTTCCTCGTCTTCCCATTCATCTTCCTCATCTCCCAGCTCATCTTCCCATTGATCGTCGTCGTCAGCATCGAGGGAATCCCCCGTCCATGGAGCCGGTTTACTTGTTGTCTGATCGTGAATGTTGGACACACTACTTCTCGAACGCCGGGTTTTCCTCTCGTCTCGGTAACCCTTGCTTCTATCGGACAAAACGCCTTTCTCCTGATAGTACCGGCTGGCGAAGTGGTGAATGCATTTTAGCAGCTCCTACCGATTATAAGCGGACATCATGGAATGAAGATTGACTCTTACGGGTGATGGGTCCGGAAGCTTGATTCTGATCTCTTCCGATTCAGAATCAGAATTGGACGAGGACGAAGATGATGAAGAGTCGCTTTCAGAAGTTGATTCTGTTCGTGGAAAAACACGACGCGGGGGTGAGGGTGCCAAGAACGATGAGTCTTCGGTGAAACCACGTCGTTTTCTCGCCCTGAAGTTCCTGCCGGTGCGGTCCTTGGTACTATCCTCTTCATCGCTCTCAATCGCCTTTTCTTTACCTTTATTGCTTGTCCCTACTGTGAATTCCTCTTCACCCAACTCATCAGGAAGACGAATATCGATTGATTCTCCATCCTCATCATCTACCTTGGCACTAGCGTTTTTAGTTTTCCTCACGGCAGCTTTGCCCCCTGCATCGCGAGCGATCCAATTTCCCCTTGTATCTGGGACTGTTGATGGAGCTGTGCGTGTTCTTCTGTTGATAGATGATTGTTGAACGCGCGATCCGTCCGGGTGGAGGCGTAGGGTTGCCAGATCATGAGTAGTGCTTGTCCGTCTGATACTCATGGGAGTTGAAGCTCGGATCGGGATGACGGGACTAACGGACTACGTAAGGGCGTTAGAGAGAGAACTCCTGAGCTGATTTCTGTGTGGTGCAGATAACCGCTCAAGGCAAATGCGATCTAAGAAAAGTCAATGACATTCAAGAAAAGTCTACAGCTGGTAAGTAGTAGCCCCGGCCTTTGCCTCTTATAGTCCCATAGACCCGGCCCTAAACGCGTCGCGCCTATCATGACAAACAATCCTAAACATTCAAAACGCGTCAATTACTGCAGTTTCCTCCAAACGCTTGCGCGTTCGTGACAAACATGCCTCGTCGAACAAGAGCAGAACCAGTAGAGGGCGATACCGACTCTCTCAAGGAGAACTCTGCACTTCCGAATGGCTTCAAGGATGAGCCCGTCAAAAAGGAGAAAATAAAGGACGAGAAAGGGAAAGGCAAGGCAAAGCGTGTCGAGCCTGAACTTGCAGATGAGGAGCCAGATGAGACTCAGGATGGTGACAATGCCGATGTCGACGCCGATGGTGATGTAGATGCTGATGGTGGTCCTGAGAACGTGGACGGCACTCCAAGAAGCCGCAAGCGTGCTCGCGTCAACACAGAGGGCGACTTTGTTCCATCTACCCCGACCACCCCCACAAGAGAGCAAGTAGCCACTCTTCCCCGCGATGATGATGGGTGAGGCGAGGTAATATCCTTTGTAGTTATTTGCGCTTCTCACTACTGTCTCTTAGCTTCATCCCTGGTTCAATCGTGCGCATTCAGTTGCACAACTTCCTTACGTACGACTGGGTGGAGTTCCGACCCGGTCCGTACCTCAACATGATACTCGGCCCCAACGGCACTGGTAAAAGCAGTATTGCTTGCGCAATTTGTCTCGGGCTCAATTGGCCTCCCAGCGTGAGTCTTTTTTTTGTTATTCCTGTGTTTGTGCCTCACATCTCCTTCTACCAGATCCTTGGTCGCGCAAATGAGATTTCTAGCTTCGTGAAGCATGGCAAAGAGAATGGCTACATCGAAATCGAACTTAAGGGTGCAAAAGGTCAAAAGAACCTTGTGATTCGACGCAACCTGAGCGCCAAGTCCAAGAGCTCGACCCTGACTCTCAATGGACAATCTTGTACTGGGAAAGAAATTACTAGCCGCATGGCGAAACTCAATGTTCAAGTCGGAAACTTATGGTACCTTGCCCTGTCTTTGTTAAGCGCTCGTTTTGACTGCATGTATGCGCGCTTTTCAGCTCGTTCTTGCCTCAGGACAAGGTCTCCGAATTTGCACAAATGACTCCGCAGCAGTTGCTTAGAGAGACGCAACGTGCCGCGGGGGATGTTAATTTGTCCAATTGGCATGACACACTGATTACCGCCGGCAAGGAGCTTAAGAACCTCCAAGACGTTTGTGAATTTTCTGCTTTAACATTGTATTTGATTTACGAGTACCTTGCAGAAATCCAATGATGAGCAGGAGCGGTTGAAGACGATGCAAGAGCGTAATTCTCAACTTGAGCGAGATGTTCAGCGCTATCAAGAGCGCAAGCGCATCGAGAAGGATGTGAGCCATGTGGTTCATAATATTATGTGCTGTTAATCACTGTTATAGATTGCTGTCTTAAAAGTGTTGATTCCTGTTAACGAATACCATGAAGCTAAGGAGCGCTACCAGAAGGCAAAAGACCGCCAACGGGAGTTGCACGCCCGGGTGCGGAAACTAAAGGACAGGAACGCGCCCGCACACGCCAAGCTAGAGTATACTCTTCCTCACGCTTTATCACCAATTTACTCACAGACTTCAAGACAGCTCGCAACTCAGCACAAGGAATACGAGAAAGCACGTGAGAAAAAGAAGACTGCATCTCGCCAGAAGTTCCAGCAGATGAAAAATAAATGGGGCGAGAACGACAAGCTTGTTCGTTTGACGGTTCATTTTCGTTTCTTTTCTAATCATTAGCCGTTCAGGAACGTGACGCCGAGGACGTTACGAACAAACTTGACGGTCTCAAACGGGCCGAGAAGGAGCGCGTGAAGAAGATCAAAGAAATCCAAGGGCACAATGAGAAATGGCAGAAAGAGCTTGACAACCCGCCCAAACTAGAAGATGTAGAAGCCATCAATGCCGAGATGGTTCGTGAACAGTGTGAGTAGGCAGCGCAATCCGTGCTAACCATCATTTTCTAGAGGAAAGTCAACAGGGAGCACAGCCAGACGACGACGCGTATGGAGGACTTGCAAGAGCGACAAAGGAAGAATGTCGATTCCTCCGCCGCTCAACAGGCGAACATCAGCGGTGCATTGGACCAGTGAGAAACACGACTTTATCTGACACAGGACGTGCATAACGCGTTCGTCACAGGCTGAAAAACCTGGAAGACGAGCGCCATCGTAAACTCGAGAAGTTGCGGTCCTGGGATAGAGATATGGCTGATGCAGTCGTGTGGCTTCGTAATCACCAGGATAAGTTCAAGATGGAGGTATTTGAGCCCCCCATGATATGTTGCACCGTTCCGGATCGACGCTATACCGATGCCATAGAGGCATGCTTCAATCAGGATCAGCTCAAGGTTTGTACCGCATCTTGTCCGTCGCTTTTAGATTAGGTGGTTGATTGACTTGTAGATCCTTGTCACGCAATGCGAGGAAGATTATGCTACCCTCAACAACTACTTGAATGACGGTGAACAAGCTGGGCTTCGAAAGGGCGCGCGTATCAACATCTGGTTCAGACCCAAGGTGGACCTGAGCCCTCCTCCCATGAATGAGGCAGAGGTACGTTCATGTTACCTCTTTTGAATGATCTAATGTTCTGCTATAGTTGAAGGCACTTGGTTTCGATGATTATGCGATCAACAAGATTGAGTGCCCTGATGGCCTTCTATGGTTTCTCACGCGAGAAGTTAACTTGCACCGTACCGTCAGTAAACCAATCTTATTCTAAAACTTATCCGCCAACCAGTCTTATGGTGTCAGGCTATTGGATTGGACGCTTCTAGGGTCGATGTAAATGCTGCTATGGAAGCTGTGTCTCGAGATGGTAGCGGGGCAAAATTCATTGCGGGAAGAGCAATGAACACGGTTTCACGATCTCGGTATGGAAAGCGAGCAGTTGCAAATATGACGAAGGACCTCCGTCCAGCGCGGAATCTTGTCAGCAGCACGAGTAAGTGGTCCATTATTGCGCCTTCTTGTGGAGTCTGTTTACATGAGCGCAGTCGACCCTGAGATCAAGAAGAAACTCGATCAGACTATACAGGAAGCAAGGCAGGCTCTTGAAGTCATCAACGAAGATGCGAACAACCTTGCGGCAGAGGAGCGTGAGATTAGGGCTGAGGAAGCACTGTTCAAAAAGACATTTGTATGTCATTTTGTGCCAGCCGGAAAGTGAATGCCACTTATCATGTCTGCAGGACGCACTCGAGGCACGAAAGAAGGCTGTTAATAACCAGAAGAAGCATTTAGCTACGCTCACGGCTAAAATCGGTACATATTGATACCGTTCGGCTGTTTTCATATCTAACCGCACCACAGAGACCAACAAGAACAAGCTGAGGGACCTTGAGAATGCACCTTCTGTGGAGGATGAACGAGCGAAGCTCAAGAAGAGGTTGTTTGAGATATCCAAGAAGCGTGTTAGGATTGTAAAGGAATACACGGTTAGTTTTCTCTGTCCCGAATGCGTGAGCGAATTTGACAATCTACTCCATAGCAACTGATTCGCGCTGCAATAGCTGATCAAGTGGAAGCGACTCGCAGTGGACTTGAATTCCTCCAGGTCGGCGCAAATAAGAATGCGCTTGAAGCCCTGTGCCAAGAGAAGGATGAAAAGTACCAACGGGCTCTTGCCGAGTTCGAAGAAGGTTCGTCCTCAGACTCAGACTTTCCTGTAATGTCCGCGGATATGAAGTAACTACCAACACTAGCTGACCAAATATTCGTTGCGACAAAGGCTGACGCGAAGAAAAAACGCGACATCAGTCTAGATCTTGTTCGGAGTATGGACCAAGAATTCCAACAACAATTTGCCAAGATGGAAATGGTAAGTAACCCTGACGTGATGGTTAATAGAAGGCAGAGATAGCTTACATCCATGCAGGATGGTTCGGTTCACGACCGGAGCGTAAATGACCTGCGGACAGAACTCGATGTTCAGCAGGCCAATCTTGATATGATCTCGCTGACGAACCCAGGCGTTGTCGAGCAGTATGATCGGCGAAAGAAAGAGGTTTGCCTGCTCCACCTTCTGATATGAGGGTTTTCATTTACGCCTATGATGAACAGATCGAAGCTTTGACAAAAACTTTAGAAGACAGAGAAAAGTCTACCCGCAAAGTGGAACGAGAAATCAAGAATGCCAGAGTATGCGATGTTCTTACTTACCATACATCTCATTTCTGAGTTTTCTGTCAGGACCGATGGCAACCTGCTCTCGAACAGCTTGTCGCTAGCATTGGAAAGAAATTCTCTGCTGCGTTTGATCGTCAGTCGCTAAACCCCGCTGAGCTTCATGAATTTACGTTTATCAACTTACTTTTACAGGCATTGGTTGTGCAGGTGAAATTCGGATCAGCCCCCATGATGATTATGACAAGTGGGCGATCGACATTCTCGTCAAATTCCGTGATAACGAGAAGTTGCAACTTCTTACGGGACAGAGGCAGTCAGGCGGCGTAAGTAAGGACCACATCGACTCCGTGCATGATATTTACATTAGGTCCAGGAACGGTCACTCACCACTATCCTATACCTCATGAGTTTGACCGAAGAGGCGCGAACGCCGTTCTCCCTTGTTGACGAGATCAACCAGGTGCTCCCTTTTTTGACCCTGTTTATACGTGAAGTGCTAACAAAGTTTTCCGAAGGGCATGGATCAACGCGCCGAGCGCGCGGTGCACAATTCCTTGGTTGAAGTCACATGCAAGCCTGACAGCGCCCAATACTTCTTGATCACCCCTAAACTACTTCCTGATCTCGATTATCACGAACGCATGAAAGTTCTTTGCGTCAACAATGGAGAATGGCTTCCCGAGACACCAGGACTGGGTAATATGAATCGCATGATCGAGAACTTTGTACAACTGAACCGCGACCGTGTTTCCCGCGACCGTTCCTCCCGAGCTGGTTGATCAAGATGTTTTGCTCACATTTTTGTTATAATACTGTATCAACGCCATCTTCGCACTAACCCGCAGGACACAATTGTACCAGTTACCAGTGCTTTCGTCCATAATATACTCCCAGTAACATAAAGCTATTATTTGATCTTTCTACTATCATGCAAGACATCAGCGCCGAACTTCTAGCTGACACGTTGTTCACCATGGGTGCACCACGTTACTCCACCTTTACAACTCCTTTTAACACCGCGAGCTCCGCGTTGATGATGCTGCTGGTAGCTGCTCCGATAGAGACGTTGTTCGCGAGGACAACAAACTTTATGTCGAGAACGGGACATTGGCGCACTCTTCCCACTGATACGCCCGCACCGTCTTGGTAATATCGGTCCAACCGAGGTTGAGGGCGATCCGGCTCTTCATGCACAAAGATGGCATGGACAGGAACAGAAGGACACCCAATGGATTGCGCCTCTGGAGTATAGGCCACCAGCGCTTCGCGGACTTGCTGTGGGCTGGGAGGAGGTCTCTGCTGAAAACGTACAGAAACGCACATCATGTGCCCGTCGATGACGGGAACTCGATTACACGACGCGGATACGCGTAATGGGTGGCGTGCGTGCATGTCAAAGGTCTTCATTCCATCATCACCATCGGCGATCCCTCCCAGAATTTTCAGCGTCTCCCACTCTATTTTCTCTTCTTCACCACCAATGTAGGGCACAACGTTATCGATGATATCAAGACTGGGAACACCTGGGTATCCAGCACCGGAGATGGCTTGCATAGTAGTGACTAGACATGACTCAATGGGTCCAAAGGCCTTCTCCAGAGCGCGAAGGGGTATAACGTAACCGGTCGTAGAGCAATTGGCATTAGTAACGATGAAACCCTTCTTGAGCGGGGGATTTTGCAACGCTTGCTGCTGAGGAATGATGGACAAATGTGAATCGTTTACGAGGGGGACGATCAGAGGTACGGAGGGGTCTCTGCGGTAATTTTTTGCGTTGGAGAAAATGGCGAGATCAGCGCTTCTGAATGCGGATTCTGATATTTGTAAAGATAAGCCACGATAGAGAGGGGTTATAATCCTAGAGACGTACCTATTTCTCCAGCCGCATCAGCATCCAGACCAGAGAAGATGACAGCACACTCCGCAAAGTGCTCTGGATAGCACTCCTGCACTATCATATCGCGGACGACAGATGGTATCGGCGTTGTCTGCTTCCACATAACGGCCTGCGCATATGGCTTCCCAGCCGATCTGGAAGATGCTCCAAGTACATGGATGGTGAACCACGGGTGTTTTGCGAGCAGAGTAACGAAACGCTGCCCTACAGTGCCCGTCCCACCAAGAATCCCGACTTTGATTTGTTTACCATCTGGATTCTTGGACATGATGGCTTCACCTCGAGTTCTCCTGAGAGATGGAAGTATCAGTTGTTGGTCAACTTTCTGCTGTTGATTCGACCTTGTAAAAGCGCAATGTCACAATAGACATCTCATTCGGTATCAGAAATGCACTACGACCGTGGGAGATCTTTCCGGTGTCCGAGTCGTAATACTCACTGGACACTTATTCTGCGCTCAAACTCAACATCGCCGTCGATGGCGACAACTACAGATAATGCAGCTCAGCTTATATTTGCACCAAATGTCTTGCACAATCAAGCATTGACATCTGTCAAATTCCTGTCCTCTTGCTTTGCTGGTGCTGTTGCAGGAATCCTCGGACTAGAGAACTGGCTGGGATTCGCACTCTTTATAGCGTCCATCGTTTCAACCTCATTTATTATTTACGCCATAAACTGCAGAGGGAAACCTGCAAAGTACCTGGCTGGCGGACTTGGAGAGCTGGTGAACCCTGGCCAAGATAACATCTTCACATTTATTCTTGTATGGACATTGTTTTATGGTGCGCACTTAAGGCTTTTTCGCCGCTCTATACGTATTTACGCAAACCTGACTCACTAGGCATCATACATGGTACGAAATGCTAGAATCCTCGGACAGACGGATCGGTGGTGATAATCCTCATCTTATTACCAGTGTACGACTGAACGGACAATTCGCTTTTCCGTCTGGTTCAGACCTTTATCCACGTGTGTCATTCCTTATTATTTTGGGATTGAGCTTATCGATGCCAGTACGTAGAAGTGGAGCCCGCTAGTCACATCGGTGAACCTTGACCTGTTTACTGGTTTTCTTCTCAGGAGCACTATTGTAGTGTGCATACACCTGCAGACACACGAAGGTCGCATGATCAATATCCACATATTTCCTTGGCATAATTTAATATTTCACTTGATAACCTAGAATAAGAGCCGTTTGCCCATCGCACTTGAAAAGTGTGGAAGACTGGCAGAGGCCCTGAGGCATGGGAATCAATGAAAAGACCGGTTCGGCTGCTAAAATGAAACAGGAGCCACGAGGAGCCACGTGGGCTTCTTTACGTGGGCTTCTTTATGGCCCGTGCCTAAAATCTCTTATTCCCAATCTAGCATGTTCTTGTGCGTTGAAAAGGTAAGTTACTTCTGAGCGACTGGAATGTGACGACCCAGAACCCCCCGTCTTTCTTCCACATTTCCCATCATGTCCACCTCATACGTCCTCCTTCAGTTCGGATCAGATCTCTTCAGCCATAGATTTGAGGATCTCGAGAGCAGACCAGCGTTCACGGTGTATGTACCTCTTTTAACGCTCTCGGCCTAAACTTAATCCGTGACGGTCAAAATATAGGATGACGGTAACAATGTCTGAGGCTCAGCGTCCAGCGTCCTCTAACATATCATTCCCAAGGTTGACCAGCAAGCAAATTTAATTGTCCACATCGCTCGTGAAGCTGCTTGGAGCCAGCAGCACCCAGAAATCATGGGTCCCAGAAATTCTTACTTGTATTTCGGCCCATCCAAAGCACCAGGATACCTTGTGTACGGTAATGGGCCGGAGGTCGCCATGGTCAATCACCTACGCCACAAGAAAGATGCTAGCATGTAGGTGTCATAGATGTCACGCCGTTAAATCATAACGCAATAAAATCACAGATCGCGCTATTTTACGGCGCAGAATGGTAAGGAGCTGAAGTGGAAAGTTTCTCCTCAAAAGATGGAGGTGGGATGTTACTAGTTTTCATGCCTTTTGTTTTGCTCATCGAATTATAGTGCCTAGATGGACGCTCTACGGTCGCTACGTGGGAGCTCAGTCAGCCAGAAGATGTCTTCAGCGCTCGTCTGACAATCAAGCATTCCGGCCTTACTATGGTCACTGAAATTTTAACCACTTTGTCTCTGAACCGCATGGCCCTGCATTTAGACTGGAAGCTGTAACAGTTTTTTTTCCCTTCATGACTCGTCCTCTATGTAATATACCACGTTTAATCCTCGTTTCACCTTGGACTCACACCCACATGCTACTGTGTTTCAACAACTCACGTCACATACTCCACAATACATGTATTCAAACAGTCATATTCATTAGCATCTGCTTTCTCATGTTGTCGATTAAATATAATTTTACTATTCCTACTCGTCAGTACGCAACTCGCTTTGAAATTCTATCAGGCGTGACCATTCTGTCTCATCTTCAAAGTCTTTCGAGCGTCCCATAAACGTCCGGATGATACTGCGTCCCTGGTGTCTCCAGTTGATGCCTTGTACCCGCGGCCCGAAATTTCTTAAAACATCCATCACGTCCTCGACTTCATTTACAGCTTCTCGCCACTTCTCGACGTCAGTTTCTCCCTTCTCAAACGTTCCAGCCACGCTACAGCGATACCAATCCAGGTAGGCTTTCAGCGCATCTTCCCACCGTGATTGCCAAGTCAGAAGTCGTGCATAGGCGCGGAAGATGCGAGGTGAGGATACACGGGGAAGAATGGTCCGGTCAAAAAGGTCCAGTACCCTCCCGAGCAGCCCGTGGCCCTCGTTTGGATAGTTTACAGCATCCCGCCTCCTATCATCGTCCCTAGCTGACTGATCGAGGCCAGCCGGCACCCTAGTAACGGCATTTACCAGGCGCTCAAGAACTTCTTCATCAACACACTCTGCACCGGTTTTTGCACTCCGTTCTTCAACGATACGTGTCAGCGCACGGCATGCCTCTGATAACTCCCCAACATCCACGGCGACGATCATGTAATTTGTCCACATGCGCCAATTGTCGTAGCTGTATTTCAAGCCCTGTTTTAAAGCACGGAAAGCCAGTATCTTGTTTGAGAAAGATTTGGCCGTGCTAGGCTGATCTTCCTAAACATAAATTGAGTTCGTGCAGGGTAACGAAGATTCATCCCCACTTACCCCATTCACATCCAATTCAGAGATATTCTGGGAGGAGTCCAAACGGAGGTACATGCTAGCCAAATTGTTCCAACTCTCTCCGTCTTCATCGTCGATAGAAACACATCGACTAAATGAATCTCGGGCCCCCTCCCAATTTTCGAGACGAATATAGGCACACCCTAAGATAAACCAAGAGCGGGATAATAATGGATTAATCTTCACCGCACGATGCAGGCAGGGAATGGCCTTCTCGAATTCTCCACGTGCGAAGTAGTAGCCTCCAAGAGACCGCATTGCACGCCCGGAAGTCTCCTTTGACAGCGCCCATGCGCGCCCATAATGCTCCACTGCATTATCTGGTTCCAGATCTCCTAAAAGACACCACAACTTCGCTTGTCGCGCCAAATCTAGTTTGCCGCGCCGCGGGGAAGGTAAATCTTTACCCCGCGAAATCACACTCTCTGCTTCCTCTTTGCGTCCCTCAAGTAAATCACGGACAATGACAACCGCTTTGTCTGTCCTCTCCATAGACTGCCAGCATTTCACTACCTCCTCCCACATCTCAAGACGTTCGAAAATTTCCAAGGCCGACTTGACCACCCCTAAAGTGAGGAAACGTAATGCCAGCTCGCGTTCCATCTCCCACTTACTTGGAAGCGGTATTGAATGGAAATAAAGCAGCCGTTCAGGCAAGGGGGAATCAGCAGTTGGCATCTGGTCCACGAGGGCCTGGAGCTGGAGCACTGAGCGCTCAACAGTTCGTGTACGTGCAGACTCGAGGCGGGACCGCAGAAGCAGAGCCATAGTGTGGACTGACCAATTCTTTGGATGCGATATGACACGGGCGACGTAAGGGGACATCTGTTCGCTTGTGAGGCCGTGCAAAGGGGACGTGTTCCGTACATTGAGGCAAAGCGACAGAAGTATACACTGATCGAGTGGGTGTAAAGGGGGTTGTGAAACAGGGTCCAGATGCGCCAGTTGATTGGTTGTGGATGAGGGGGCAGATGATGTGAATATAGTTTGCTCAAGAAGTGTGTCGTCATTCAATTCCAAGGTAACAGGAAGATTGGAATGTGTCATGATAGACGAGTTAACAGGCGTACGTGATTGATCGGCAAGATCATCGGGTATGGCTTCGGCGGGCGAGTTATCCCTTTTCCGACTCTCTGCGAGTAGCACCAATTGGCTAAGATCATTTTGTTGAAACTTTGTTCGTCTCCCAAGCGCTCCCGTGAGTTCATACTGTAATCCCGTAGCACGGGCCGCCTGAATAAATCGATCGGAAGCGACTTTGTCGTGGCAAAAAATATGTTCGAGTCGACCCTGTTCTAACTGCAGACGGCCAGTAAGATCGCGATCTCCCGCATCTCCCGTAAGGGTCTGCAACAGAGACCCCAATGAATCATGAGCGTCCATCCATGGAAACGGCACTGCCTCGTCCAGTAACTGCTCGTGAATGATTGTTGTACGTAAGCGCCACCAGCAAGTGGATATGCAGTGACGATATGGCAAGGCGAAAATGAGTTGAGCAAGACGCAAAAAGGTCGTGTGTTGTGCGAGGTGGTAAGCAGGCTCACCGCCGTAAGCAAGCTCGGTCACCGCCTTCATATCGAGGACCTCATCGGAAATCAAGGTTGGGTTCATCATATCAACGATCACTTCCGATGGTTTGATATTGAGGTCCGGACCAGTCCAATTTGCCTGGATGAAAGCATGTAAAGATGCGACAGCTAGAATGACCTGGATGAACTCTTTTTCTGCTTCATCTGTCACAGATGGTAATTGCCACGAGAAAGATTCTTCATAGCTCTTATCCTGCAGCCCAGATGCCCTAAAAAACTCTCGGGCCAAAGATGAGGTTAGGACTTCCCGAAATTTACCATCAATGACATCCTTTGCGAGCATTGCAGTTGCAGGACGCGACTCCAGCTCTGTGTGAAGCTTGGAGTCCCATTGCCCGTTTAGCAGGGAGCTTTCAAGAGCGTCCATGATATTTCAGTTGAGCGATGAAGATCACGATGAGTAGTATTTGAAATTGATTACCATAATTTAATTACTAAATTCGGTGTTGCCCGTTGATTGAAACGTGGCCTCTACAACGCGGGAGTAATCCAGCGCCACTATCATCTCGAAGGATTTAAGTCGTCGCTCCAGGGTCAAGGCTCGCGGACCATCTCCAATCACTTTAGCAAGTTTCAATTATTAATGAAATCAAGTCATCCCGTTGGAGAGTTTGAGCCATGAGGACTTCTACCAGCGGAGAGTATCTAATACACGTCTGGCCTCGGGTCACCATCTCCTGATCATTACCTCAGTTGGTCCCACTGGCACTTTCCCCACCGCCAGGCCAGCCCGTGCTCGTCTCATACATCCCACCCTCATGCTATTAATTCATGGTCAGTAACCCGTGCTACAATCGAGAACCAGTCTATTGGAAATAAAGCTTGGAAACGTTGCCGCGGAGTCTTTGTTGGTCAACACATGCGTGAGTCTGGGACAAATCTGGGATGGGAAGCGCGTGTGCTTCTCTGAGATGTATAAAAATGGCTAATCCAAGCGTACGGTATGCAAGATCTTGTGCTAGATCCATTGAGTGTACGAGAAAACACGCGCCTACGCTATGCTTCCTTCGCTACTGGTGTGACATTACTAAAGAAACTCTTTGGAACGGAGGACACGCCCCTCGCATAAATCTGGCTTGTGTAGACCTGCACCATTAACTTTAACCGTGAAACAATTAGGGAAAACGACTACTCACAAGCTCATCGTAGATGATAGCGGGTACTTTTTTGTCGCAGAGCGTGGAACCCGGATGAATTTTAATGACCTTGTGCACGTTCAGTCTTCCGAGTCCACAGAACGAGGGGCGAAACTCACAGAATGACCCATCGTTTGCTTGTACGTTCCATCCGGCTGTAGAAACGCCGACTGCTGAACGAGGCCAGTGACAAAACATCTCAGCACAGGTTCCTCGCTATCTGCCGTGGAAGCATGCCAGTCAATGCCAACTCGTTGGCACGTCTGCCTCAGTTGATCTCTAATCTTCGTCGCCTCCACGAACGTTCTTTCGTTCACAAAGTGCTGGCGACACCATTCTTTTCTCGCACCCTTACTATCAGATGCGGCAACCTCTTGGTATGATCGGAGGGCATTGAGCATCGTCATATGGTCCCCACTCGCATGGCGAAACTTACACCGAACTTCTGCGATGGCATCGCGTTGGTCCGAGATATCGAGGAAGAGCGCAGAAGAGGATGAGAGAAGGGACACGATGTCTATTACCTCAGAGGTGCAGCCGTGGGTTTTGGACGCGAGGATGATGCGCGCGAAGTACGGCTCCACGGGGAAGGACGCCATTTGACGCCCCAATGCGGTTAGAGTCTTGGAGTTGTCCAGCGCACCAAGAAGCCAGAGTGTCTTGAGTGCGGAAATGACTGAAAAAAGTCAGGATTGGGTATGGAGGCATGTCATGGGGTCGTACCTGACCCAATCTCGGGAGGATCCATGAAATCGACTGCTTCAAAGTCTTGACCGAGGCATTTCAATTGCAAGACGCTCTGGGTTAAGCTGCATCGGCGAATCTCTGGCTCTGCCGAAAATGCCATTGTATTGAATGCGTCTTCTGTGTACAAGCGGAAACAAAAACCTGGACCCTACTTCGTGTTAGAGGCATCAAGAGAGACAAGGTTCAGGGCATACTTCGCGACCGGCGCGGCCAGCCCGCTGCATAGCAGACGACTTTGTGATATCTCGAGTTAATAGGGTATCAAAACCTACCGAAACGGTCAGATGTGAACTCAAATAGACAATCACCCCCATTACCTCCACCAGTATCCTTCGACAGATATCTTTTTTCTTTACACTTGCCGGTATCGATTACGTATTTTATTCCTGGTATCGTGATGGATGTCTCGGCGATGTTGGTAGCAAGGATACATTTCCGGGTGTTTTTAGGGGCGGATGAAAATATTCTAGCCTGCTGCGCAGGCGGCAAGGCAGCATACATTGGGCATGTTAAGACCTAGACGAGGATCACAGTGAGAGCGAGACTCGTCAAAACGTAATAATGTCGTACTGTCATGCGCTCCTCAGGAAGTCTGCGAGCATACATTTTTATCGATTTGTCAAGACTTTCGATATCCTCTTGGCCTACACGATATCAGAAGTTAGCATGGATGATGCCGGAAAATTGACACACTTACCTGGAAGAAATATAAGGACATCTCCTGGAGGTCTATCAGTATGGATTTGGAAGAACGTCCGTAGAGCAGCATCAACATAGTCCGTCTGGCTGATAGATGTATGAAATATCTGGACAGGGTGTTGCCGACCCTTGACATAGAGTATTCGAGCGCTGGAGTTGCTATAAGCATGTACATCGCGTGCACAGTAATGTACCAACTTGTTATAGAACTTGCTGAACTTCTCGGCATCGAGCGTCGCACTCATGATGATGAGCTTCAACGGGTTAAGGGCGGATGCAGGACCCTTTCCCTTCCCACTAACGTCACCCCCGCTATTTCTGGCAGCCTGTATCGTTTTCAGGTTTGCTATCAGAAAATCCGTCCGAAGAGTGCGTTCGTGCGCTTCGTCCACAACTATGACACTGTATCTCGACAGCAACTGATCCGACAGCAGCTCCCGCACGAGCATACCGTCACTGACGTATTTTATCCGGGTGTCGGAGCTGGAAGCCTCGTCGAACCTCACGGAGTATCCAACAAGTCCACCAACAGCAACATTTTTCTCTGCAGCAACGCGAGCGGCGAGGGACGTTGCTGCTACTCGACGCGGTTGGGTGACAGCAATCATGCCCTTGCCTGCGATGCCCGATTCGAGGATGTATTGAGGGACTTCTGTACTTAAGATAGAGTCATGAGGTGAAATAGCAGTGATATGATGGCTAGCAGACGCACGAGTGGTTTTTCCTGATCCCGTCTCTCCCAGTAAAATTGTGGTGTCATTTTCTCGTATTTCGCGGATGAGAGCTTCCCGTCCTGCCAAAGATGCTGAGCAGAGATTTGGATGATAGATGGATAGGCTAGTTACCTCGTGCTATTGGAAGTTGCTCGCGCTGTTTTTGTAGGAGGTTCGCTGGGCGCGTTTTCACGGAGGTTACGTCGTCATCTAGATGGATTCTGGCCTTCTTTCTTGGTGTATGGATGGACATGGATTTGGAATAAGTGCCAGACTTGCTCGCGTTGCGGTTAGATAGAAACTTGTGTCCAGTGAAATGATTAGGAAGTCAAATGGATTCTCCCTCGTGGTGTCAGAACGTGGGTATGTGCACTAGGGGGCTGGTGATGTGAAGTGCAATAGAGCGCAATGTGTGCTGGGCTTGCACTCGAAAAAGTTGTATCGGAAATCGGGAGTCGGGAATCCGATTCTTCACCGGATCAGAAACCTTATTATACACGGTCACCCGGTCTCACAGATCACAGAAATTCTACATACAGTGTAAGTATACACGACCATGACAATTCGCAAGTCGTACCGTAGCACACGAACGGGTGCATAATACATCCCATTTACAAAAATTTATGCTCAACGGGTCCGTTGGGAAGGATCGATACTGAACCAGAGTTGAATGCAATCGCGGAGCATGTGTTTACCGACACCGTGAGTGTCACCGACTGACAGTTTTTTAACATGCTGACCTGTTATAACATGGATCTTAAACTGCGCCCATGAAGTGATACTTTAAGTTGATTGCAAATCATTTTACTGCAAGTCAGGGAATTGAAACCAGATGTATGTAAGGTGTATCTTATCGCAGAGCCAACAATTGTATATTGGATTCTAGCTACACTGCAAAGAAGCAGCTCACTAGAAGTTGCTCTCAGTGGTCGCCAAATATACCCTGAGCTTATGCAGTGCACGGTATCGGTGAGAAATGACACTCTTCTGTTCCTTGGTCATTTCGGCGTAGCTTTGTTCCAGTTTCAGTATTGTAAGCAACCGAGCGAAAAAAAAGGGAGTCTCACGTTTGATCAAAACCTTTTGGTTGGAAGACAGCGTCCCACCCGAAATCGCCAGGTCCCCTGGCAGGGACGATGGCACCGTCTGTGCGGCCCTCAAAGAGGATCGGTTCAGTGCCTGGACCCGCACTGTATGCAAAAGTACAAAGCGCATATGCGTCTTTCGTCGGGAATCCTACGAGCATGTTATTCAAGCCTACTCAGACGCGTTCAGAAAGTCTCGTTTAGCAGAACGTCCCTGCGCCAACCGACCTTCGTGGCCGAGTGTCTTCATAAAGTGCTTGATATATGGGCCAGGTAGCCCGTTATACGCTACGAAACATAATGCGGTATCCTCCGTTATGCACGACTTCCCCAGCTGCCAGAAGGCGTAAGCATTGTAGTTGTAGTGGGGAGGTGGATCCATAATTTCAGATTCAAGAGGTGACTGACCAGCTCAGCTGCGCGACGGCATTTCGCTATGGCGACCTCTTGGGTGGTGCCCTGCAGTTCGGGTACTGGAGTGTTTGATCAGTGGGTGGATAAACATTGATCAGGAGAACTTGCTATCTAGGTCTTGCGAGTCTATTTCTATTGGCGTTCCTTGGGATAGAATATATTTGGTCTCCTTCAATTTATTATGATTTCCAGTTATGAATGCTGATGGAGTATTATCAGGATACATCGAACATGCTAAAACAATGAAAACCTACTCAGTCGCTTAGAGGCCATTGCGACAGCAGAATAAGTGGCTATGGCCCATGGGAGTCTAGAAACTGGAGTCATCTCAATCTGATAATCTAACCGATTTGCTGAGTCAGGTCACCGAGCCGGTTCGGGTTGTGCTCGTGAGTACCTAGTAGTACTACACTTGGTAGTTGTTCTCGAGGTTAACGTCGACAGGCTCGTGGAATTTTAACGAACGGGTCGCAGCACCGGGTCACTCGGAATAATTGACCACAATTCTCACATCCATACCACCACCTACTGATCTTTTCTATTAACTGGCGTCATACTTCTACCGTCCCTGCTACGTGTCCCGCTAGCTATAGACACACATTACTTCAGGAGCTTTTTGGCTATCATTTTCGACAGCAGATCGTTCGTCTGCGACGAAATCTATTGGTACAATGCCCGACTATGTGTATGCTCTTCACGACTTTCAACCCGAAAATGAGGACGAAGTCGACTTCCGTGCGGGCGAGCCTATCGAGGTCATAGAGAAGGATGATCAATACAGCGATGGCTGGTGGCAGGTGGGTACTGCCCGATTCTTTCACCCTGCGCTGCATGTTGGCATGCACAACTCTGCAGCGCAATTTCAGCCCACGTAAACTCCACAGTGCCCTGCGTTCTGCCAAATTTAATTGCATTTATTGTTTTGCTCTATGTTATTAACTCATGCATGCACTATATTCTCAGGGACGCAATCTGGCAGGTAAAATCGGCCTGTTCCCCAAAAGCTATACTACACCGGCTGCCCCTGCACGTCCACGTGCATCTTCCCTAGAATCCTCCGCTAGCCCTTCCATGAACGAGCCTCCTGACATATTACAGCCAGTTGATGAAGAGGCAGATTCATTCATTGGTAGCGATGCTGATTCCAGCATTGGTGTTGCCCTTGGCGAACCCCCTTCAGGACGTCAGGAGGAAGTCATGCAGGCTACTATGACGGACGTCCAGAAGGCCATCGAACAACTTGGCCAAGATGATCGAGATGGAACTCGCAGCTTCAGCTTCGCTAGCACTCGGCACGGAGATACGGATCGCGAAACGGATACAGAAACAGACGGAGATACCAGCCTACGGGAGGACGGAGAGGACTGGCACCGTAGTGTCCGAGACAAGCTTGCAGAACAGGCGCGTAAAGTCGTGGAAGCGAAGGCCGCTACGGAAGTGGAGATCCGCTCGCTCGCTCCTCCGATAGACATCGAAATGAGTGATGAGAGTGAGGTGGAAGAGGTGGACGATTCATTTCAGAATATACATCGGTTCGCACGTGATCACCCCCATATTCCCGAGGAAGATGAGGAAGATAATGACAACAATGGCGCAGTAGCTCTGAGTCACAGGAGGAGGAACTTGAGTACGACTTCACCTGTGACACTCCCCTTGCAAGATTTACCATCCCTTCCATCCAACGATGGTGAACAAACAGCCAAAGTTCATAAGACGTCATTTTCTATTACATCAACCACTCGCACTATCTCCCCAGCGCCTACTGGTCATGAACGCAATGCATCTCAATCTCGGTCCGCTCCCGTATCTCCTATGGTCAACATATTTGCCCCTGTTCCTGTTATTGCCGTCGAGCCATCCTCCATACAATTACCTGCTTCCCCCGAACCCACCACCCATGCTACTCCCACGCCTGTGATCCGCGAGATTCGCCAAGTTTCCAATGCTGTTTCCTCCCCCACCCCACGTGTAGTGAGCCCACTACCGACGTCCAAGCACAATAGTGTTGCATCCAGTGCTCAAGTCTCTACCACTTCCATGCCGCAGACGTCGTCTGAACCCACACAGGAAAGTAGCCTAATGAAGTCTGTTCCTCCATCAGAGTGGAGCGTCGAAGAGGTTGTTGACTGGCTGAAGTCCAAGAACTTTGGTCAGGACGTCTGCGATAAGTTCATAGGTAAATTTCTTCTTTTTGTTGTACAACTTGAACTGATTTTGCACCCCTTAGAACAAGAGATCACAGGTGATGTTCTACTAGAGCTTGACATCAACCTCCTCAAGGCCGAAATTGGCATCGTCGCATTTGGAAAGCGTATGCGCATTGCCAACGCTATTGCCGAACTACGCCGACCTCCATCAATCATCTTCCCAGACGCCCAGTCGCCCCAACATCCTCAGTCCTTGTCGCACTCCCTTTCATATTCCTACACACATTCACGTTCTGGCTCGACTCATCAGTCTTTGAACAGCCCCATGTTCGCGACTACCATGAGCTCAGCTATTACTGCGCCGAACTCAGCGACGTTTGGTTCGACATGCAACCCCGAGAGTCCAGCTGCAGACATGAGCCAATTCGTAGAAAGAGTATCTAGTTTATCGAGTACTGGTCTTAGTATCATTGGAGGCTCGGTGGAAAATCATGTCTCGACTGGTGCGGTGGGGCTCGGCTTCGGGGTCCCGCCGAACGGCAACGATCACAAAGTTGGTGTTTCATCTTCTACTGCTGTTTTTATCGCTTACGCATTATTAGCGTACGGCGTCGGGTCAACTTGGACATTCTCCTAGTGATGGCGCCTTGAACAGACGATCTCAAAAGGATGCACCCGGGCCTGAAGAGTTGCAAGACGACGATCGCAGCGCCTTGAGCGAGGTGATTTCATATCTTCTTTCCGCTGTAGGTAGCATCAATTAAACCTTTTCGGCAGGGAGAAAATGTACCATCTGTCGCCAAGCAACGCCTGCACCTCTTTGGCCGCTCCACAGAGTCCACGTCTACCGCAAAGGAGAAGGGCAGCACTTCCTCCAACAATAACTCTACCACCGCACTCTCGACTTCGGTGCCCTTGGCGTTGGCGGTGGTAACACCCAGATCGTCACGGAAACAGGAACTGCTGGACGACTCCAGCATTGGCAGCAAGCATAGCCGGAATAAACGAGACGGTACGACGAGAGGAACAGAGCGGCATAGTTTGTTCGGAGGCGCTTTCACCGCTTCCCTCGGGAAGTCCAGGAAGCCTCCGCCAAGGGTCAGCCCGTACGTACCAAGCTTTTATATAATTTGTTCACTCACCCACTTTCAAACAGGTCACTGATTGACACCGAAAGCCCAATGGAGAAATCTTCGAGTCTCAATCTTTCCCGGCTGTACAGCAGCAAGAAGTCCTCGGCTCGCCCATCAACGTCAGACGGCTCGCCTTCTAGTACTCTTCGCAATCCGTCGCGCAGCGATTCTCTTGATGAGAAGAGGAAGTTGAGGGAGAAAGAGAAGACGTCTGAGAAGCTGAGAGGCAAGAATGCGGACAGTCAAACACTGAAAGAGAAAGAGTCCCTGAAAAAACACGCTGATGGTCCCGAAAGCCAGTCTCGAGGTCCTAGTACGTTTAAGCCAGGACAGAGTATCATTGACCAGATCGGCACCCCTGATCACCAAGGATGGATGCGCAAGAAAGGCGACCATTACAATGCCTGGAAAGTGCGGTACTTCGTTATCAAGGGTCCACATCTGTACGTCCTACGGAGCGACAGCAAGACGGTGGGGTTCAAGCCTGTTTGATCATGAATCTATAAACTGATGCAAGTTGTTCAGGAGGTGAAAATCAAGGGCTACATCAATATCGTCGGATACAAGGTCATTGCGGACGAGAACGTTGATCCAGGACGTTATGGTTTCAGGATAGTGCACGACACCGACAAGACCCATTTCTTCAGCTCTGATGAGCAAATCGTGGTACGTGAGTGGATGAAAGCGATCATGAAGGCCACCATCGGTAGAGACTATTCGAGTAAGTCTGAGCCATCGTCTTTGGTCGCTTACCTAACATTCTATTAAACAGAGCCTGTTGTTTCTTCCGTCAATATCCCCACTATCCCTCTAACAGTCGCCCAGGCGATGAACCCTGCCCCCCGGCCGCCGTCTCCTACCGCTCGTGATGCGACACAAAAGGCTTTGCGCCGCGAGAATCCAAATCAACTATCTTCTCGTGATGCTCGCGTCCTGATGGGTTTACCATCGCCGGATGCCAATGACGCACAAGATAGCGAACAGACGCACCTTGATTCCTTCTTTACTCAGCAGTCCATTTCAAGCCAGCCTGAAGACGAGTCCAAGTCATCATCTGTGGCGAACCAAGCTCCTCCCCGCCCGACTAGAGACGCACGCCCTTCGCCAACTACCGCGGTCTGTCCAATGCCTTCTCCGCGTGGTGTGATACTGATTTCATCAACCTTGTGCAGCTGAATCCTTCTGACGCGGATCTGATTGAATGGGCTAATTCACACTTACCAGCTGCGTTACAAAATCACGATCTCACTGGCCATCTTTTCACCGGTCTTGCTCTTCTTCGTCTCTCGGAATCAGTTTTAGGGAAATCACCCTCACCCCCCGTGCCAGACTCGGCATTCCCGTCTGGCCCCGATGACGACAAGCTGGACGGGCTATTCCGCCTGTTTGACTTCCTTCTCGATAACGACGTAAAAATGGGCAGCGTAAGCATCAACGACGTCCGACGAGGGAAACACGATAAAATATTACAGCTTCTCAAAGCACTCAAAGCATGGGAGGACAGGCGGATGGACATATTGAGATCTATTGGCGCAGGGACAATTCAGGCTGGTCCTTTCATGACCCCCGATATAAACACTTGGAAGAGATGAATTCATTTGAACTGCTTATCATTCGAGATTGTGGACTCAATCTTCAAACATTCATTTGCGCTACATATATCATGATGACCCTCGTATACGTTTGAGCTATTTTCTCTGAATACCCGTCAAATATCACATCCTGCGGATAACTACATTATGTACATCGAAACTTTTCAAGCAGTTAGGATTGTAGTGTGTAAGGAATCAACATGACAATAGGTCAGAGTTTGGATAACTCAGACGGAACCATGTTGGTGTATACAGCTGATGCGACCAATCGGCTTCGCGTTACATTCCATACCTGTTGAAGCCAAACATGAGCTGATGGCGCAACGAGAGAGCTCGTCAGAATCTCACTTCACAACGGCCCGAGCGTGCCCGGCTACCAAGGGTGAGTGTCGTGCACACGATGCGTAGCTTATCGCCCCTGACACAATGGTTCAGCGGAAATTAATTAATGTGCCATTTGAACGTACGGCACTGCTGGTGAGTGGAACACAACATTCAAAGACTGTTGTACACCAAATGCGCTATATACGCCTTTCGAAGCCCTAAGAACATAAATGGGCATTGGCGAGCAGCTGCGCATCGATATTAAGTAGCTCCAGACAAACATGAGTAGAAGAAACATGCATATCAATTATCATGGCCAAACAACCACCGTGCATGGTTCCAACTTCATTAAACATGTCTAAGGGCGCCTCATGATATGTCAACGAGCAAAGTGTATATCAAAAATTCAGGCACCTTCATCCACAATCGCCTCGAGGACAGTACGTCCTTCAAGTTTGCCCGGCTCCTCTGCCTTTGACAATACAGATGCCTCTGACAGTTGCAACCGGGACACGAATTCAGCCTTGAAACCTCTGAAGGGCTTGCCAGTCGAACGCGAGACGTGCCTTGGCTGCACCAGATAGTTTAGCAATGCCGATTTTACCTCTGGAGAAGCATTCCCTTGCACTTGGGAAGTGTCGATATTGCTTTCTGGCTGCATCTGGCGCTGTCAGAGGACTAGTGAAAAAGTTATATTGTCTTATATACCATTACATAGTAATATATGCAGGGCATGCCTTTTATTTTCATCGCTAGAAGGCAATATAAAGAAATATATTGCGACGTAAAGACAACGTAACGCACCCTGAAGGACTCGTCGGTTCTCTGGAAAGAGCTAAGTCACAAACTGGGGGTGTGAATTTGCCTGTTTGAAATCGACTTCAGCGCCGAGCATTGATGCTATCATATGGTGGTGTATCAGCTAAATGTACTTGAGAGAAGGGCCGAGCTGCGGCGCCAGCTGGCCTAACCTTGTTTACCAGTCTGAGTAAGTAGTCATAATCGCAAAAAAATGTTCTTCACACAAGGACTCGAGAAAGGTTAGCATCCTGCTCGTCCTTATCTTGCATGACTTCGGATCAAGACTTCCAGAAAGTATGAAACTCGTGAAGTACGTACTAAGGTATACCACAACATTTTTTTTTTTCTAATCAAGGTTTTTGTCTTTGAGAGATTTACTCTATGTAAGACAGTACTGTCTAGTCTTGGGGGCCCCTGTGCCCCCCGCCTCTAGATTCATGAATGCCCCGATGTGAGGCGTGCTTCCGTTGGTCCGCTGTTCTCGCTGCGCGTTTTAGACATACAATCTAACGAAGGAGAGGTGACTTGCGAGCCTGTGACACGCTGTGGCGCTGCACCCAAATCAGGGTTTTGCTGATGGATGGCATCGACCCTGATTGAAGACTGGCCGGCCCCTTTAATTTTCTGATCCATGCACAATTGTGAAATGGACTCCGTCGATTGCACCAGCTAGCGCCATCAAGGAGCGGTAAAAAACGGCGCGTAGATATGATCTTGGAAGACAGCGGCATATTCGGAGACAGGCGACAGGGTCAAACAATTAAGTTCTCTGGTATCATCAAGCCCCACGAGAAGGTATATCAGATCGGCATACATTCAAGTCTGGTGGTTACGTTCCCGTCAAGCCAGACTCGAATTGCACGAATAATCAAGTTGCCAAACTTGGAGCGCCAACTTGGGCAATTGACGGGCGGGGGGTGGCACAACCAGGGAGAGACATGGTAAGCCTGCCCTCCCCCCCTTCTAGATATCAATGTAGAACTGGGTCAGTTTGACATGAAGACTGACATTTGACAGCGGTATGTCGGCATGAGACATTTAGAACTAGAATAGCATTCTAAACGCTGCGGGAATTCATCCATTGCACACAAACTTAATCCATGAATTCCCCGCTTTCCCTGCAGGATTTGTTTTTGCAGTATTCAGGTGAACGATGCCGTCCACGAGGCTTTCGACAGATACGAACTTTGTCTCACGAACTCGGCCTTGAAACTTCTGAAGGGCTTGCCAGTCGAACGCGAGACGTGGCTCGGCTGCACCAGAGAGTTTAGCAACACAAGTCTTACCTCTGGAGAAGCATTCCTTTTCACTTGAGCAATGTCGATATGGTTTTCTGGCTTTATCTGGAGGAAAGATCCAAGTCGCAAGCTGGGGTGTGTGAATTTGCCTGCTTTATATCGACTTGAGCGCTGAGGATCGAAGTTGCAAATCCTATGCCGGTGTATCAGCTAAATGTATCAGGTTACCGAACCACGGTGCTGGCTGGCCTCACCTGGCCTAACCCTGTTTACCAGCCTGAACAATCGCACAAAAATGACCATCACATAAGGACGCGAGACAGGTTAGCATTCATTTTCGTCCTTATCTTGCATGACTTTATCAGAGTTCCAGAAATTATGAAACTCGTGAAGTACTTACTAGGGTACCACAATGCTAAAAGCTCGATGCACAAAAGACTGGTTGACTTGTGTTGAATGACATACCTCAAATTTTGAGACAGCCTACAACAGCCTGGTTAGAAGTACTCTCGCATTATCAAAGCTTCACGAGAAGGTATGTCATACATTCAAGTCTTGGGGGTTACGTTCTCGTCAAGCCAGATTCGGCGGATGTCATTGCGCGAATACTACTATATATGTATTCTTCCCCTTTGAGCTGATAGTCTTCGTCTTGTGACATCTCTGGTTCAACGGCTCCGGCCTCATCGGCAGGGTCGATATTGTGCAATGTGCACGAACTCCCCGCCCTCCCTGCAGGCTTTTCACAGCATTCAGGTGAACTATGCTATCATGAAGCCTTCTGATAGACATCAACTTTGTCTCTACAAGGTACGGTATAATTCATGTTCAACCAGCTGACAAGGCCAGATTATCTTACCGATTTCTCTCAACAGACTACAGTATAGGCTCAAACAGATCTTATCGTCTTGTACAATCCTTGCGAAAAATCACCCTCAATCCTCACACTCGTTTGTAAACTCTCGCTATCTTCTTTAACGATGCAGTGCACTGAAACGGCAGAATCATGCGCGAGTATGGCAATCGAGACTTCAATATTCTGTGTTTCAAGCAGCTGCTCTTGAATTTCGTCGAGGAACAGGGACCTAACAGTTGGTTGGCCTGCCACGGCGACGAGCAAATGGATTTCCTGTGTGTCCGATTCAGTCCGAAATCTCGGTGGAGTTTCAACGTTTCGCTGACTGCACCCAGTAAGCTGAGTTATTTCAGCAGTTGCTGAAAACGCCAGACAAACAACCCTTCCCCGTAGCTGTTCCGCGAGGTGTGCAGACATGAGGGAGTCCGGCAGGTCATATATAGGTTTTTGGTGGGGCACACATATACAAACATGTTGCAGCAACATACTGTAATATTATTAAAGGCTGTAATACGAACAGGCCAGAGCTGAAGCGCTGACAACTCTCGGATCAGTTATATATAATAATATGATGCGGATTGTGGTATGTGTAAATCAACATAACACCTGAACTTGTGATCGTGCCCATGTAGGTCAGAGTTTGGCAGATTCAGATGCCTTCGGTTCAGATGGAACCATCTTGATATGTACAGCTGATGCTACTAATCGGTGTCGCGTAACATTCCATATCTTTGAAGTCAGACATGAGCTGATGGAGTAAGAGAGTGAGATTGCCAAAATCTCACTTCACAACGACTTGAGAGCGCCCGGCTACCAATGGCGAGTGTTGTGCTCACAATGCGTAGCTTGTCTCCCCTGACACGATGGTTCAGCAGAAAGTGATTAGTGTGATATTTGAACATACCACAACGCTGGTGAATGGTAGACAATGTTCAAAGACTGTGATACGCCAAATACGCCATGACCGCTTGTCGAGGCCCCAAGGACGTAAATGGGCATTGTCGAGCAGCTACGTATCTATTAGCTCCAGGCAAACAGGAGAAGAAGAAACATGCATGTCAATCATCATGGCTGAACATCCACCATGCATGTGTTTAACAACATTGAGCATTTCTGAGAATTTGTCAATAAGCACAACGAATATAAGAAACAAAAAAGGTACCTTCATCCACAATCACCTGTAAGACGACACGGCCTTCAAACTTCTCCGGTTCCTCTGCCTTTGACAATAAAGATACCTCTGTTAGTTGCAACCGGGACGCAAACTCGGTTTCGAAACCTCTAAAGGGCTTGCCAGTCAACCGCGAGATGTGGCTCGGCTGCATAGATTGCAAAGCCCTGAGCAACTTGTGTTTTACTTCCGAGGAAGCATTCCCTTCGACTTGGGAGGTGTCGATATCGCTTCCTGGCTTCATCGGAGGAAAAGGCCAAGCCACGTTCACGGTTCGAGAACTTCGGGTGTGAATTTTACCTCCTGGCAACCAACTTGAAACAAAAACCTAAAAGCTGCCTAGGCCAAAGCGCGCGTGATTGTTTAGTAGTTGATGCTGAGACAGGAAGGAGATAGTGATTCCTTTTTATAGTGATTCCCCACGAAGTGGGCCACTCAAGATCCCTCCCGGAGTCCCGTTACACCATGTCCCAGCGGTCTTACGAGGTCAGCTTTTACGATCAGTGTCCCGTGAGATCATGAGCTAAATATGTCCAATGGCAGGTGGTCGAAGGATTCTTCGTGCAAGAAGGTGGCGCTTGTTACGGTCTGGGCGAGGTAATGTTTTGACCATGAGGATATCGCTTGGCTGACGCATAATCGCGTTCTTTCACATTGAAGGCTGTAAGTCTCTGTGTATTTTCGTCGAACGTGAAAATTTGAACTCCAGCTTTTGGACTCCAGCTTCCTCCTCGATTCGGGCTAATAGATCGTTCCGATGGTCGATGGAAGACGTTCAGGCAAAAGATCGATCAGCTTAATACGTCCTCTCCCGCTGGTACGCAGTACAAGGTGTTTTTCGTAGGCAGACACGGTGAAGGCTTTCGTGAGAATTTCATGTCGTTGAAGACAATATTTCAAGAATTGATGAAAAATTTATGGCCTTTGATTTTCCCCACAGACAACGTAGCCGAGGCGAAGTACGGCACAGAGGTGCGACCTACTTTTTAGTGTCCAATCTATCCTAACATCACGCTCCCACATCGGAAGGAATGGAACAAGTGCACTTCCACCGTTCTCTTCCTTCAATGAAGTTCGCTGACCTGATTGCATCCATCAAGCTATTGGTCGAAGGAAAAGGGTGACGGAGAATTGATCTGGGGACGTCAGTGTCATCACCTGCTCACTGAATTGCGCTGCCTCACAATTCATCATAGCGGATCCTGAATTGACGATGCTTGGCAAGGATCAGGCGAAAGCGGCCCATAACGCATGGAAAAAAGAACGTAAATTCGACATTCCCATTCCGGGGAAGCTCTACTGCAGCCCTCTGACACGAGCTATCCATACAAACAAGATAACATTCGATTCCATTATACCCCAATCACAGCGAACCATGGTCATCGAGGTATCAAGACACAATGATTTTTCGCTAGGTTTACTCACTCGCGCTATAGAACCTTAGGGAAACAACCGGCGTCCATACCTGTGATAAGCGAAGAACACGCACTTATATCGAACAAACCTTCCCTGACTTCGACATCGAAAAGGAGCTAATAGAAAAAGACAAACTTTGGGACCCCGAAGTGAGAGAAACCCACCCCGAAATCGATGCCCGAATGAGGCGCGTACTGGACATGATTTTTGACAAGGACCAGGAACAATGTGAGCACCATACCCTACCTGTTCATTGATGCTAGACTGAGCACTCGATTAGTCATCTCGTTCACTGCCCATGGGGGCATCGTTAGCGCAGTGCTGCGGGTCACGAACCACAAACAATACATTTTGCCAACTGGAGGTTCGTATTCGAACCTGATCTGAGAGCGCGTGCTTATTCTGAGGCAGGGGTTATACCGATGGTTGTCAAGTCGTCTATCTCTGAGATTGCTTGAGGAAGTATTTGTTCGATACCTTGAGGATGATGTCAGACGGTGGTTGGAGAAGCGGTGGAAGCCACTGAGTCGTACCCTGACATCGCTTTTGTCCTGCTGGATCTGAAACGCACGTTCACACTGTCCACAGCTTACGTGTATATTTAAATTGTGCGAGCTTCCACGTGTGATTACATCTCCCTTCTCGCTATCGCTAGCATTGAGGTATCTGTTACCAATGTACGCAGTAAACGACGCAGGTGCGCTTTCCAACCTTCAGTTAAGTAGAGCATAATGGATTCAGTAGAGCAGAGCATGTCGCTCGTGCAACTAGCCCATTCTCAGAAAGCAGTGACTCTGAAGTCGATTCGCTCTTTGATGAGCCTCAGATTGCCATACGCACTGCGCCACCGATCCCTGGGCTGTTCGTTCCACCCATCAGATTGCCTCTCGAACTGGCGGACGATATCGTTCAGCAGTGCATGAGCCTTTACTTCGATGGGCGAGACATAAATCAGATCATGCTCTTTGGACGCACAGCATCCGAGCACGGCGAGAATATGGGAAGTGGCTTACCAACGTTTTTGATCACACTCTTGCATCGCCTAGCCGAATTGTTACGTGATCATCTACCCGAGAAAGTGCACGAAATGTTATTTCCTCCCAAGGATGCACCGCAGCGTGCACGGCAGGCGATTCTGAACCTGTATCATCCCGGAGAAGGCATCTCGCCTCATGTCGATCTACTGAAACGGTTCGATGATGGAATCATAGGAGTGAGCTTTGGAAGCGGATGTGTGATGAGCTTTGAGCGGGTTAAGTGTCAAGAAGAGGAGCTGTTTGGAAAGACCGTGCCGCTGGATAGGAATCATTGGGACCTCTATCTGGAAGAACGCAGTGTCTTAGTCCTATCGGAGGACGCGCGCTATGATTGGACTCACGGGATTGATGGAAAACAGAGGGACTTTGTCGGTGGAGGAGTAGACGGACAAGGAGAACCTGAATGGATTGAGAGGGGAACGAGATTGAGCATCACATTCAGGTGGCTGTTGCCAGGCGCAGACATCGTTGGAGAACCTGATCCATGATAAATACGTGGCACTGCCTGTAAATTATCAGCTGCATATGTAGAATGAAGATATGACCATGTCAGAGTAAGTCATGTTAGAGAACGGGCGATGGAAGACAAGCGATGCGACAGCAAGTGAAAATCAAATGATATCTAACAATGCACGAAATCCTACACCTCATAATTAAACTCCTGTGTTAGAGCACATCTCTGATACACATCTCCAAGGGTCCGATCTCAAAAGCCGCCACGTAGAGCAAGAACAAGATGCAGAACTGATCCAGCGGTGATATTGAACTCCTTAGCGGTTTTATCATCCGGCCTTAATCAAACATAAGACGGTGAATTTACGCAATCCTGTACAAGCTAAGACAACGCACATTTGTCTCCCTCCGAAGATCAGTCTCTGTTGTTGTGGTGGCACACCGGACTGCTCTTCAACCTTCTCCTTGATTCGAGTGATCTGTTCCAATAGAGTTCGGGAGTTGTTAAATAGTGTCCTTAGTTGCAAATACCTTGTCTTCGAGATCTATGTCCAATTCGATCTGCGCATGAACCTTCGTTAGTTGATAGTCACTATCGGATAGTGAGGATTAGATTTAGCACCTCCTTGCCAGTGAGTGTCTAGCGGAGGTCATGAGGTTAGTGGAATGTTTCTTGGCAACATATTTTCTTCCTTACCTTTACTTTGATGAGCATGGTCGAAGATCTAAAGGTAACAACCCCCCTTTAGGCTTTCGTCACTAACCTCCGAGCTCGTCGACTCGTTCGCGTGACACATTTCCACGGTCTTTCCAACCACTCGGTCTGCGACTGTCTGCCAGTAATTCACTGAAGTTCCAAATAGCTCGGGCCAGCCGCCGCACAATCTGAATCTTTCGACTTATCCACGCTGGGTAGTCAAACCGAAAGAATCTAGCAAATCTTTCAAGGAATTGCACCTTTCGACCGCAACTATGTCTTGGATATGACAATATGATGTGCGAAGGTCTCGCATTGATAGTACTTACTACTTCAAGAGCGCTGGAAACGGATACTCGAGGAACGTGATTCGTTATTTGAAAGACCACCTTCCCCCTCATACGATGCACTCCTGGTACATAAATAATGCCAGCACTATTTGATGTTTATGCAAGAAATAGACGTGCAAATGTCAGTCGAACCACGGTCACCATATGGGCGAAGTATGCAGACCGTCCAGACGAACTGTTCAGCGTTCTAGGGCTCGTGAGGATTTTTCTCCAATTGTCTTTGTTGGACGGTGCCAGTAGGCGCACTGTTACTGCGAACGTGGTCTAACGCAACCTCCGAGTTTCTTGTTCAATAATCAATGAGCCGTGACTTTGCTTTGTTCGGAGAAGGTATGTCCTCTCAGCTGGCATATATCTATTACTAAGTTGTGATTTCTCCCTCCTCTAACGTGCCTTGCAATTTCCTCGGCTTGATGAGTCTGGGTGCAATGGAGAGCAAACTACGACTTTCAATTTCTTGTGAAGGAAGCAAACCTGAAAGCTGGACTTCGAGGGGTGGAACTTGATGGATTCCATCTGTGAGCTCAAGTTGTCTCATCACACCTCGGGAGCCAGGACTTCTTGTCGCAGGTAGTAGAATACAAATCTGCGGCTTGCACGCCATATCGAACTATATATTGAACACAAAGGCCTTTGGGTCTTACGATTTCAGCTCATTTTTTTCTTGTAGTTCGGAACATCCAATGGGTAGTATGTACCAGCACTACAACAAATTGAAAACAACTTCAAAAAAATATTTTGTGGGGTACCTGACGAGCTTACTTGGATAGTATCCCGTGCTACACATCGTCACCAGTGGACAAGTGTATGCCCTCTTGGAAAGCAATTGTAGTTATGTTAGTCCCTGTCTCAGAGTTGGTCACGAGCTCAGCGTGAAATTCTCGAACGCTAAGGAGGAGGCGTGGTCCCAAAACAAACATCTGCACGAGCTGGAGCATTTCAGCAATACCAAGATAAACCTCAGTTCCCATTGAAGCAGAATCCTATAGAGATGATGGGAGTGGTCAGAAGCACGTGTTAGTGGTCACAAGTTAGCGTACCGATATCTGTGGAGAAATAAGGCTAACAATGACCAAGCAAGAAACAGTAGCGTGCCTGGTAAGGAAGATCAGCCATAAAAGACATTGTATTGAAGTCTCAAACTCACGCTACAAAGTAACACACGTGAGTTGTTATTAACACCGTGAAAGAGTCCCTCCCTGGAGATGGTCGTTGCAGTTCACGGAAGTGTTTTATAGCAATCCAGACTGCAAGACATAGTGTGAGGACTTCCCATGCGATACCGAGTATCCAAGTCTCGGATAGTGGGTGGTCACTAATTCCACTGAGATCACACTGATAGGTGCCAGAGAGGATAAGCTCCTCTGGTATTCATGAGTAATACGCTTGCATATTTTAATGATAATCGAGAACTCACCCCCTGAAAAATTACTGCTTGCTATTGCGAGGATCACTCCGCATACAATTGTGACAACTAAAGTGATTCCGGCGAGAAAGATTTTAATCTTTCTGGATCGCTGATACATCGCACATAACCGAATAATTAAGATGTCTGCGTGATATTTCAGTCAAGTCAATCTTAATGAGGTACTGCAGCCAAGTAGCTCACAACCCAGTATGACATTCACGACGAAAATCATCCACCATTGTACGAGGCCAAGAATAGTGCCTGGAAGATCCAAGTTACTGATGAACTCAGAGGACTGGATGCTTCAAACGAACTTACAACTGTAGCAGTAATTATATTGAACTAACAAAGTGGCTGAGGATCTCACTCACCCCTACGTAGGAGAACAATGAGTTGACATGGAATGACAAAAAATAGTGCAGAACCCTCACTACATCTGTCACCGAAACTGAAGGAAGACCTACTACATGCTGCTGGTCAGAATAAACAATCACAGTGAACGTGATGAAACATACACAGTATGCTGATGCTAATCGTGAGATGATGTCTTGTTAGTACAGCACTAGCTAAATTAGCCTGGAAACATACCCAAATGAAAGCATTCCGACGTAGCGCACCTAAAATAAGCTATGAGTTAGCATAATTTTTCAACTAGAGTTAAAATGTGAGCTATGTACGCTGATGTATAGGATAGTCATGCGGGACCAGCGTTGCCTCTGCCACTCGGAATGAGTTATATTATCCTATTGTCAGGGGAACTCTACTCACCAAGACCAGTTCAAACTAGAGAATTGTGAGATGATAGCTGCTCTGGTAATGCCATCAACTTACCTCTTGTTCAAATGTTAGCACTGAATATCATAGGACATTAATATGTCTCTCGATAAGGATATGATCGTACATTACTCACCCCAATCGTATACGACTGCTGTAGAGGATGCAACTGTAAAGTCACAATGGTAAAAGGCAGATCCGAGTGAGCTATCATCAACGTCATTGATGAAGTTCCTATCAACGAACCTACGAAATAACTGTAAATTCGACAAACATCGAGCAGCGGCCACCATTTAGGATCATTCGAGACTACGGTCATGTTAAAGGGATTCAAGTGTTAACCTGAGAGTGGCAGAGAGTTGGCGGATGCCAGTGTATTAACATGGCCGTGCTAGCTTTATATACCACTATGTGACTGGATCAACGCTTGTCTGTCGACAGAGCCATTGCCCCTACCAAGAGGTTGTTGTCACGCTCGCATCGAGTTCCGATATCAATGAGATCACGTAGTTATCGATGTAACACAGGTCTAGTGATGTGACTATCAAAGCGGTCAGCTTCTTGAGCGCAACCTTCAGGTGGCCTTTAAGAGGGTCAACAGAATACAACTGGAAGAGAGCTCAGAGGAAATGGTGGTGGGGCTTGAAGCTTGAGCGCTGAGCTTTGGCAGGTCGTCGAGATTATGCCGCATAAGCAAGCTGAAGCGCTGACATTTCTTGAAAGAGACAGTGCGAGAAATTAATTGGCGATAAAAGTTTCCAACGCCAAATATTCCGAATCCCGACGGATGAATGCAGTGGTACATAAACGAACTAAGCCAACTGCTGTCATCCTTAGCATTCCTGAATCCCTGATTAAAGCTCAAACTTGATACGAAGGTAGAGCTCAGAAGCCTTCCTCATCTCTTCCACCGTCGATGGAGGTGCGGGTTTCCCATCCAAGTCGTACACCTGCTCCGGGTAGTACTCGAATGCGGCAGGGGGTTGTGGAACGCAGTGAGCTGGTCTAACATTATAATCATTATAAGAAAACGGGTCTCCTGGCTTCTTTGGAGGCTGAAGCAGTATGGCGTTGGTAGACTCAATCGAAACGTCGTAGTCGAAATAATTAAAAGGTGTCAGGAAGAAACTATGTAACGCAGCGAGTCAGCACGTCGTATCAATGCGTGGGTAGGAATTAACCTTGAAGCGGCTGTATTAGTCTTGGTATTCGGAACATCCTCTGATGCAGGCTGTTACCAAGTAGGTTAGCTCTGCATCAAAATGCTAGAAGGCGAACTTACTAGATGGTGCATTCCGACGTTAATCCAGGTCACCAAATCCTGCTGAGTAATATTTTCACCGTCAAAAAAGTTGTGGAAGTCAACAGGGGGAGCCCCTGGAAGGTTAAAGTTCCACATGCTGCTGGAAGACGGCTCCGTATCCTTGCGACGAGACACCGCCAAGTTGTAACGCGCCCAGTTGGCGTTCTTGAGCAGACGCTTAGATCCTACGATGGTCTTAGAAGAGCGCCTGTCAAAACAATACAGGCACATTCAATGTGTTTTGCGCACATTATGAACCGGCGAGTATCCCGGATGAATTGCGTATCCTCTGGGAATTCCCCATTTGTTGGTTTCGTCAGTGTTCACAATAGTATAACCTCCTTGGAAATTGGTGGGGAATTTCAACAGGGCTTCATCTTCGTTATCAATGTATTCACGGGTGATCTTTTGTTGGATCACTTCCTCGCCCCAGTCGTTGTCGAACCACGGTTGGGTGGTGACTTCCTGGCTAAGACTTGTTTTCAACAGCGAATTTTGTGTTCCTCCTACGTCAAGGTCAACCTGCAAAAAGAGCTCAGACCATGAAGTATGTCATATGGTTCCTCAAAACCTTGAAGTTGATGGCATGATCGTGGAGGCTTCCAACTGGTTATCTACATCAGTAATATACGTTGAAAGTACCGGGAGACGGCATACGAGTGGTGTTCCAGATTTTGCTTCCGTAAGCTCCTTGCTCGTCATCCCAGAACCCTGATAAAAGATATCCGGATGCCGATACACGAACCTCGATAGTTCCATCGACGTGGAAAACATATTCAAACTTGAGAGAGGGTCCCGCATGTAAGTATATGATCACTAACCGAGCGACAAGCACTTACCACTAAGGAAAGGTTAACAATGATCGAATCTTGGAAGACGGAAGCTGATCGTGATACTCACAATAATCGTAACTAAATGCAATATGCTGAGTGCATACATTCCACAAAACCTTTATCATAATGCCACTTACTTTCCAACGGTGGCAACACTCCTAATGACCAGCTGGTAACCTTTGACCGCACCAAATTCACTCCGCTCGAAACCAAGATGTCTTGATATAGGACGTCCGCTATCCTGCTCAAAGATACATATCGCCCGCTTCCTGGTCATCATCCCTGTCGCCGAAAAAGTGGTAGCTGGGAGGTAAATCGCCTCATCTGGGCAATCATATCCTGGAAGCAGGTCGCGAACCGACTGCCCCATGCCAAAGTATGAATCCAGAAGCGCAGTGCTCGACTTATAGGGATCATTTCCGGCTGTATCACACAGGTCAATTAGATTCCCTTCGATCCAAACTCGACAACTCACTGTAGTGCGCCAATGCCTCTTGAGGCTTGAGCTAGTATAAATATTAGTCGGATAGCTAAAGCAATGCAGTAGACAATGAACAATTACCTCGTAGATGATCCGCTCACCTCGGAAGCGTATATCCCACAAGTTTAGTCCCATGTCGCGATCGAAACCCAGGTAAAGCCCCCACCCCATCCAACTAACGTATTGCAGGTCATGATCAACCCTAAACCGCAACCCAGCAAAAGATACGGAACGAGGTCCTGGAAGGTTGTCGAGGTCGCGTAGGGCACCAATACGTTCTCGTGTACTCCAAGAAAGGTCTTCTTCTTGCTTTGTCACTGGAGGCACACGCTTGAGTGTACCATTACGGAACGCATCCATGAATGATTCTGCTGTGTCAAATACTTGATGATTGTACACGATCTAACGGATATGGGTTAAGCACGAAAACGTTCACTAAAGCCGAAAAAGGGTTTACCTTCAGCTGGTCCCATTTCGAAGGATCAGTACCACTGACGTCGACATATTGCCAAAGATTCAGTGGATGCAACCAAAATCCGGGCGTGTCTCTTTGCCAGTTTAACCAGAAGCGCCTAAACGATCCGTCGAAACCGAACGGCCCAGCGCCTCCAGCAACAATAGTTTCATTGGGCAAACCACCTAAAAGCTCCTGAGAAAGTGTGAGGAAGACTAGTGCCAGTGACTAGGTAAGTCAGATGGTGAACGACTCACCTTGTATGCATCCATCAGCGGAGCTGCTATCTTGGTGCTAATTTCTGGCAAATTCCAGTCAAGGTTATCATATCCCCGTGCGTTATAGGGAAGAGTTTTGGTATGATAAATCTCAGTCAAATGTGTCATCTCGGTAGCCAGTCTGACCGGGAGCGGCCCAACGAGGTAATCTCTAATCACAGGTTCTTCGGCCCCGCCATGGTGAATGGTTACACGAGCAAACCTTGCAGGTGCGTCACGAGGATCCAAAGAAGACAGATACTTGAGAACATCAGCCTTGGGAGGATAGTATGCCTGTATCATATAGACAGAGTTATCGGATGGCCGAGCTGTATCTCCTCGCGTGAGGTTTAGATTCATCTGGGCGCTCAGGAGCCAATTTTGAATCTCCACCATTTCATCGATGGTAAGAGAAGCCCATGGGTTAATTGGAGCTGGTGGGCGAGCGGGAGGTGGAATATTAGATGTACAGATCTCAATATCTTCATCATAGTCAATGCCACCCGCAAGTGTCTTGGTACCTCCGAGAACAATATTGGAGTCAGAGGTAGAGGGTCTGACTTGGATGACGGTCAGCGAAGCCAACACAAGGATGAGTATGAATGAAAGGCCAAGGCGAAGAGAGGTGATCCTGTTCGGCGCTCGCGTTGACTCATGCTTGGGTCCATCCAAGGGTACAGCTTTCAGCTGCTCGTATCTTCTGGCCATGATGGCGGACAGATGAAGAGATGCGTGTGAGACTGAACACGATGCTAAACCATAAATAAGTCTATCACGCGCCTACCCGCTGCGGATTTAGTTCCAAGATGGAAGACGGATCAGGAACTGAACTTCCTTCTGTTAATAGCCTCACGGACAGACTGATGCACGTGTTGAAACGAAGTCACATTGTTAGCTACCTGATCACTACGCCACCTTCCTATCTGCGATAAGGCTTTACAACTCAAGTTTGATGCGATGATACAACTCTGAGGCCTTGCGCATGTTTTCGATTGACGAAACTGGTGCAGGTCTCCCATCCAGGTCGAACATCTTCGCCGGATGGTACTCGAAGGGTGACGGGTGATCCGGCAGGCAGTGAGCAGGCCGAACACCATAGTCGTCATATGTGAAGGGGTCGCCAGGCTTTTCTGGGTTCTTCAGGAGAACAGCATTGGTCGACTCGATAGATACATCGTGATCGAAGTAGTTGAGAGGCGTTAATAGGAAGCTAATAGACTGTTAATCAGTTCTTACCATACGACAGAAGTCAGTGAAGCCAACCTTGACGTTGCTGTGTTCGTTCGTGTATTAGGTGCGTCTTCTGATTGAGGCTATAAAAATGAAAATTAGGAGGCTGCACGATGTGCTTCATTAAGCCACTAACAAGATGATGCATGCCAAGGTTCACCCAGGCAACTAGATCTTCTTGAGTGATATTCTCTCCATCAAAGAACTTGTGGAAGTCGACAGGAGGGCTACCGGGCAAATTGAAGTTCCACATGCTGCTCGAGGATGGTTCTGTCTCTTTGCGACGGGAGACAGCCAGATTGTAGCGTGCCCAGTTCACGTTCTTCAGGAGCCGCTTCGAACCAACGACCGTCTGCAAACCAGAATTCAGGCTTCATCACGACATCCTCAATAACGTACGTACGTTGTGAATAGGAGAATAGCCTGGATGGATGGCGTATCCTCTTGATGTTCCCCACTTGTTGGTCTCCTCTTGGTTTACGATTGCATAGCCGCCCTGGAAGTTTATCGGGAATTTCAACAGGGCATCGTTCTCGTCGTCGATATACTCTCGTGTGACTACTTGCTGAATAACTTCATCTCCCCAGTCACTCTCAAACCAAGGCTGGGTGACTGCCTCTTGACTCAAAGTAGTCTTCAACAACGAGTTTGCTGTACCCGCCACATCAAGATCAACCTTTAATGGATCGTCAACGTTATGAATTTATCACAGGAGAAGCGGTTGACCTTATAGTTGATAACGTGGTCGTGCAGACTGCCCACTAATAACGTGTTAGGTCGATATAAGGGATGGGTAAAAATACAAACTGCTGGTTTCCCAGATTCGATTGCCATATTGCCCTTGTGTTTCATCGTAGAAACCAGCTTGCAGATAGCCGGAAGCGGAGAGGCGGACCTCGATGGTTCCGTCAAAATGGAAAATATAGTCAAACTAGGCACAAATGATGGGGTCAGTGGCGAAAATGGCACTTAGTTCATCACTCACCACTACAAGAAACAACACAGAATTCAGTCAACATCACGAAGATGGCGAAACACTGCACGTACAGTAATCATAACTAAGGTTCGAGTTTCAGCATCATCCCGCAGAAAGACAAAATCACACACTTTCCGACCGTAGCAATACTTCTGATCACGAGCTCATAGCCTTTGACCGCCCCGAACTCGTTTTCTTCGTAACCAAGATGTCTCGTAAGAGGTCGACCGCTGTCATGCTCGAAGATACAAATTGCGCGCTGTCGTGTGGTTAATCCATCCACTGAGTACGTGGTCGCTGGCAGATACACGGCTTCATGTGGACAATCATAGCCTGGTAACATATCACGGACGGATTGCCCCATGCCGAAGTAGCGATCGAGCCAAGCAGTCGTTGCCTGGAATGGATCATTGCCCGCTAGATAAACATTATCAGGCGAACTGAAGTACAGAAACCAGCGTTAGATTACCCACCATACTGTGCAAGAGCTTCCTGAGGTTTGAGCTGTGCAGGGATCAGGATACTGCATAAATGGATAGATACATCGAGTGCATCTTACCTCATAAACAATCCGCTCACCACGGAACCTGATGTCCCACAAGCTCAAGCCCATGTCTCTGTCGAAGCCAAGGTACAAGCCCCAGCCCATCCAGCTGACGTACTGAAGATCATGATCCACTCTGAACCTCAGACCTGCAAACGACACCGAACGAGGTCCAGGAAGATGGTCGAGATCGCGTTGGGCTCCTATGCGCTTACGAGTACTGTACGACAAATCAGTGTCGGGGTCAATAACGGGGACGCGTTTGAGGCTGCCATTGTGAAACGCTTCCATGAAAGATTCTGGGGAGTTAAAGACTTGGTGGTTGTACACGATCTAAGACCAATCTGAGCACAAAAAAGTCTTGGTGATATCATATTTGAGAACATACCTTCAACTGGTCCCATTGCGAGGGATCAGTACCGCTAAGATCAACGTACTGATATAAGTTGAGCGGGTGTAAGAAGAAGCCGGGCGTGTTGCGCCGCCAGCTAAGCCACAGACGTCTGAATGAACCGTCAAAGCTGAACGGTCCACTGCCGGCCGTAGTAAGAGTATCCTGGGGCGTGCCGCCCAGAAGTTCCTGAAAACAACCTCCTTGTGAGTAGCATGTACAGAAATAAGATGGTACGAATGACCTCGTATGCTTCCATTATGGGAGCCGCCATCTTCTCAAAAATTTCCGGAGCAGTCCAGTCACGGGTATCAAAGCCACGTGCATTGTGCGGAATAGCGTCAAGATGGTATATGTCCGTCAAATGTTCCATGCGAGTGGATGACCCAATAGGGAGTGGTCCAACAAGATAATCCTTTACGACAGGCTCCGGTGCAGAACCGTGGTGGATTGTGACCCGCGCATACTTTTGCGGGATGTCCGATGAGGATAGCGATGAGAAGTAACTTAAGACGCTGGCTTTAGGCGGGTAGTACGCTTCTATCATGAATATGTGGTTGTCCGATGGCTTTGATATAGCCCCGCGCGTCAGGTTAAGGGCCCGGGCAGGCTCCTCCAACCACTTCTGGATCTGAACGACCTGCTCGATGGTGAGAGAGGCCCATGGATTGATCGGAGCTGGGGGACGGGCAGCAGGGGGTGCGGGTGAAGCACAGGCCTTCACGGAGTCCTCGTCATGATTATCTTGTGCTCCCAGATCTACAGATAAGGGAGGGTGAACGTGCAGAAAAGACAGCGTTACCAACGCCAGACATGCGATGAGCCCGATCGCGACACGACGTGTGATACGATACGACTTGGGTGACTGGACTTCGATGTCACCTCCACTCTTCAGGAGTTCATAATCACCAGCCATGGCGGAAATGGAAGGGTGTGAAAGACAAGCGTGTTCTGTCGCTCTCTTTAAATGCCGGGAGTCGGCCCTGTGTAATCACATGGACTTCCGAGTCAGTGGATGACTTCTTGAGCGTCTCTTTGTGAGACGATTAGCAGTGATACAACACATATGCCATGAGTCCTGCAGATCCGGGCGGCAGGCTGATGCATATGACAGAAACTTCTTTTCGTTATCTCAGCGACAGGGATTGCCACGAGATTATGCCCTGTTATACATATCTCCCTCTCACATGACGCTGGACTGGAGCGTTCTGAACTAATTCAAGTTAGTGCATGTTTCTGTAAGTTTGGGTCACAAGTTGGATCAACAAAGTTGCTATGTATAGTCATTGTTGACCTTGTACTGACCTGCAATTTGAAAGATGTAGTAGATGAATCCTCGAATTCCGATTGGTAGCTAATGCGTCATCGCAGAACTTCACGCGAGTCTTAATTAAGTGCTGGCCCATCCGTGGCTCGGTTGAAAAGGTGTATGTCGATGAGCCATTAGCCTTGGTAGTACGTGGCGGAGTGGTTTAGCTAACTCTAGTCTTTACATAGTAACTGTTATGTAAGCAAGCAGCCTCAAGTGCACGTAACAGGTCCAAGTTCATCTGCAACATCTCAATATCATAAAATGGCCGACATAGAGACTACGACCCCAGCGGGACAGCCTATCGTCTCAAGAGAAAAGGTGATTTTAAAACCTTCGTAGCTTATACAGTTAATCCTCAGTTATTTTTTCTACTAGACGGCTCCATTCCTCATCCGAACTTTTGTAAAGGTTGGATCATTCCACAGACTGTCCTTGTTCGAGGAGAATACTCTACCAACCACAGACGAACAACAAATTTACACCTGGTAAGCATGCAGGTGTATTTGTTCTGACTCTCTTTTGACTCCATGACTAGGAAAGATGCCACCTTGCGTGAAGTACTCACGACTCTCCGAAATGCTGCACCCCAAATACCAGAGTTTCGCCACCCTCTGGCTCGTTATTCCTTCCGCGCTATATATGCAGACGCAGCAAACAGAGGACGCTTTGCACAGAAAGAGCTTGGTATGGTCTACTCTCGCGATATTTTGGGCGAGCCGGGTACCGTTGACAGCCCCGCGGCGCGCCTGCTCAACGACATAGATGGCGAATCAAGAGAGCAGACAGAGCGGGAGAAAGAGGAGAGGACTCTCGATGAACTTCGATTCGTGCCAGGAGACTATCTTTGCGTCTCTATTATCCTTCCAAAAGCCGCCGCGGCTGCAGTAGCTGCAGTCACTCAGGCAGAGAGCACTGTCAAGGTTCCAGTTCAAAACGGCTGGAGATCCGCACCAGCAGTACGACAGAGCGATGCAGGCTGGGCAACAGCAGCCCCTGCTGGCCGAGGTGGGGGTCATTGGCGAGGGGACTCCAACCCTACTCCTCCAAGCGGCCCACGAGGAAGAGGTGGTGGTGGAAGGGGTGGAGACTTTGCTGGGAGAGATCGCGACTTTGACCGCAACAGAGATTCGGAGAGACGTCCGCCCCCAAGGCGCGATTCACCACCTCACCGAGGAGGCGGCTGGGGTGGCAGAGGTGGCAAACGGTCACCATCGGGCTCGCGATCAAGGAGCCCACCGCGACGCAGAGGGTCTCGCTATGACTGATATCGTTTACTTGTACATTTGTTGTAGCCCTAGCTACCGATTGCAAACTTATTGTAGTTCCCGCCAAATTCATGTTATGCAGGGATATGTCCAAATCTTCACAAGGTCTTGGTCGAACTTTTCAACCGTGTGTACGTACATGCTCAATTATACCTTGCGGATCGACCAAATACCACAACTCTCCAACGTGCGTCGTCTCGCGCAAGTCTTGCACCAGTAATATTTCGACCTCGTATCTTCCTCATGCTCACGGTCCGACCCTGACATCTACAGCTTGCGTTGGTGCTTCTAGTTTAGCTTCTGGTATTCCTTCGAACTCGTGTTCATCATAATCACATATTAGCGACATCGCCACCAATATGGGCGCTGGACCCTCAAAACCTAGACCCTATCCTTTTCCAGTTCCAACCGTTAGCTCAAGCGGAATGCAAACAAGCTGGAGCTCAGTCAGGACGAAGAAGGGCAAGGAGAAAGCACACCCAGAGCTGTATCAGCAATATCAATATCCCAATGGATTTCCGACTGCAGCCTATGGGTTCCAGTATCGTGCGTGACAGTCTCGCGAGAGTAGCCGTTTCCTGACAGTGGCGGATGAAAAGACTCACAGGCACAATCTGCCTATCCACAAATTAGCGGGTATTACCCAGTGGCCATGGTTCCTATGCAGCAGCCTCTGGTTATGCCGCAATCATATGTTCCGGTCGCTGCTTTTCAAAATGCAGTTCATCAGCCACCTGGACCAGTTTTTCCATCTGTTATTCCATCTTCAGTGCCGCAAGTACACATGCCAGAGCCATCCATACCTACGAACAATCAAGGCCCCGCGATGCCTGACGTGACTGGTCGACGAGATCCCGTTGTTCCTCCACCCCCTGTTATGGCTAACGTACAACCCCAACGAGACACAGCTTTCCCTCCTCCTCCTATCATAAATGACACGCATTACTCATCTCAGTCACAACCCACTGCACGCATGCCCGAGCCACACGTAGGCAATCGCCGGGCGACTCCAGGCCCCGTCAGACCCGATATGACCGGTCGACGAGGAGATCCGGTTGTTCCTCCTCCCCCC
>MU177898.1:194533-231972 GCA_016695465.1 Suillus americanus
GTCCCTCCCATACGAATGGCAACGCGGAGAAATCCCCTTCCCCCTCCTCCTAGAGACATATGGGAAACTACCCCATATCGTCAAGTTTTACAGGAACTCCCAAAGGATATAACCCTCTCCTTGAACGTCGAACACATGGAAGAAATGGAAAACATGCTGGCTCAACCAGCAGGTCCAATATCGCGTCTAGGAAACCTATTTGGCTCTAGTAGTAAGCGCAAGGGTAAATCGCGAAAGGGACTCTTTCGCGCTTTCAGCACATCGGGGAGCGATAGCGAATCTGGCGGTCGACATCATCGTTCCAATACTGTGACATCATTCGTTATACCACCAGCTGCAGTCATGCCCCATGGGATAAACACATACACTGGAAGTGGAGCCCCACTTCAAGCTATGCCAGTTCCCGATCGCGGACCACCCATCAAATTTGACCACACAGGTGAACTATCCGGATTTGTAAATCACTCAGAACACCGAGTGTTGTACAAAAACAAAATGTTCCCAACTGCGATGCACCTCCTCGAAGCGATGAAGTTTACGGAACACCCTGACCTTCAGGAGCGTATCCGAACGTGTACCGATGTCGGTGACATGTACCCGTTGTCAGCTAGTCTTCAGGACCACGTGCGACCAGATTGGGGTCAGGTATTCTTGAAGATTGTGAGATTGTTTTCATTTACAAATATTCTGTTGGATCAACTTTTCGTGTTTTCAGATGGAAGAGGTGCTGTATATCAAATTCAAGCAACACCCTAGCCTTCGGACCTTGCTTTTGCGCACGGGCCTTGCTGATTTGGTGTATGCCGATGCCAATGATACGTACTGGGGTCATGGCCCTTCAGGCGACGGTGCTAACGAACTTGGAAAGGCCTTAATGCGCGTACGGGATAGACTTCATGCGGAAGGGGGAAGATAGTAGCCTCCCCTTGACCGACTCGTAAGAAGGAACGTGGTAGTTCCTTCCACGCAGATCATTACGATACTTTACTGATTACAATGCAGATTCCCACTAAAGTAGTGGTTCCTGCAGTGCCATGGCCGTTTTGACCTCATATCATACGTACTAGTAATGTTACCACATGTGTTCGCGCTTGCTGTATGCTGTATTCGAGTCGTCATCTTCGCTCTTGGCTTTTTATCTCGTGGTACCGATGGGAGACAACCTTGCGAGTTATAGTACATGTATCAAACTCGAGCATCTCGCGGACAGTGGGATGCCGATATGGACATGCTGATGGCCTCTTCTAATGGTATTTCCTATTAGTGTGTCGTACACAGCCTGATAATTTTGCCAAGACTTTGGCAGAAGTGGCGGGAACTGCTGGTTATGCTGGCACAATTGCCCGCAAATAATTCTGCCCCCAGCCGCACTAGTACGCGAGACTAGTAATAGCTTTCAAAGTTTCAGCTTCAACATGTCAAGTGACATGTTCCTGCCAGACCTCCCACAGGTGGCGCACTAGAAGGGGTTGGTCATTATTTTTTCCTTCTGCAGACAAGTTCTATACATAGTTCTGTAAACATCTTCCTCTGGAACAACTGATTGACAGTGCCCCGAGTCAAATGCTGGGCATTGGCAAGCTGTGGCCGCTGGGTAATTCCTCTATAAAAGAACTCGAGCAGCATATGAAGTGCAGCAATCACTACCCAGCTTCCAACGCGCCCTCTTAGTACTATATACGACCGATCTTCGAGCGAGCGTTTTACTGATCAAGAATTATGGAGACTTTTGCATCCTCCCGGGTTCATATTAATCCCGCTTCAGCGCTGTCTCAGGCCATACAGTCTACTCCATGCACATGGCTCGGTCCAGCATTCGGTGCTCTAATCGCCCTCATCAACCTGCTTGCTAAAGCCGAATCTAACAAGTACCTATCATTTCGCCACACCATTCATTCCACTGACCGCGATGACAGAAATGGCATGCGACAACTCGAGGAACGCTGCCTCAGTTTGCTGACTATCATCCAGAGCGAAGGCGAAACCATGGCACCGGATGACAAAACCAGGCTTTGCTCAGGCGCACAAAGGTTGGTAGCGCGCAGATGTTGTTGTCTAAAAGGCAGCTGATAACCTAGTCAGCACCATCCAAGGCATCCTTGACAGAATGACTCCATGGTGCTCGATGTCTCGAATCAAGCTATTCGTCAAACAGGATGAACTCGCTGGAGTCATTCAACAATGTCATCTTGAGATATCTGATTGCTTAAACAAGCTACAGGTAAGTCGAGTGCTTGTTCCTCAGCTATTATTTATAAGGTCATCTACTTATTTGACCAGATAACATCGCACCTCGAGATCCACAGATGGCAGTCTACCTTCGAAGACAACCAAAGGATCGACAACGAATATATGATCCAATATCTCGGAGACCTCAGAAACAAACAAGAGATTCTCATGAATAACCAACTGCAACAAAGCGCCGTCGTAAACCAGATCTTGACAGTGATGCAAGAGGTTGGTACCACGTTCTCCAATCTCTTGAACCCTTTATCCAATTTTTATTGACAGAATCTTCCGGGCCACGTCTCTGCAACAGCTGAACGCGGTCTGGAAAGTAACTTATACAATCTTCTCCGGAGTTCCAGAAGTTTACTTCCGAACATGAACCTAAAACGCGGGGAAGTGAGGCGTACCAGTAATTATGCTGTGAATGGAACGAGTCGGACCGATGTCTGGGAAGGATGCTACCTTAACGAGGAGAAGGTTGCCATCAGAGTCCTGCGCGCAGCCTATGTTACACCCAAGACGCTCAAGGTACACTATCCTAATGTTGTCGTTGTCGTGAACGCTCAATCGATCCATTTGCAGAGGTTCAAGATAGAGGCGGAGATTTGGAGAAGAGTATTCGAAGCAGACAAAGGAGAACACATCCTCACGATATACGGTTTTTGTCAGAGCGACGGGGAATATCCGTGGGTCTTTCCTTCCTCAGGAAATCGTGTTCGATCCTAACAATATAGCAGTTACACTGTAAGCCCCTGGATGTCCAATGGGACCTTGAAAGACTATGTCAATAAATACCCCGAAGTTGACCACCGATATATCGTACGTATCTTACTTTTTATCGAGGAAAGCAGCGTTTTGACCTGATTTCGTAGTTGAAAGGCATTGTCGAGGGCATCACATTATTGCACAGCATGTCTGTTGTTCACGGCGACATCAAAGGGGTGAGTCATGACGATAACCACCAATAACTAGGATTCTTACTTCATCATAGTTCAATATCGCGATCAGCCCGGACGGCAGGCCACTGCTTTCCAACTTTGGTTTTACAAGGGTGACGTCTCTTCTCATTTCAATCACTGCACTCTGACTTATCCGAGCAATATAGCTCGAGGAGGAGATTATGAGCTACTTCGACGTCAGCAATGGCAGCACTCTTAACCAGGAGTCTCTGAGATGGTGTCCTGCTGAGCTGTGCAGGAACGGAGGCAAACGTACAATGGCGTCCGACGTCTATGCCTTTAGTATGACCGTGCTCGAGGTATTTCCATCACGTTTGGTTAATCAGCCAAATTTTGAACAGGCTTCACAGCTTATGACCCATGAAGAACCTTGGATATCGGTTCGCCTCGCACCTCAAGTCATCCTTAAGGTCTGTCAAGGCGAAACTCCACCTCGACCCACGGACCCAGTCGTTGCAGAACGAGGCTTGGACGACGCGCTTTGGGCCCTATTGGAGAAGTGTTGGTGCATGAACATGCATAAGAGACTCACTATGAAAGAGATTGCGAGTTGCTTGTAATGTCACGTTTGTAATGTTTGTTTCTAGTAGCCTGTAGGCGTACAATCGTTTTAATACTTCACATGCGCATGTGATGGCAAACTCATGTAATTTTGTACTTCCACAGTGCATTAATAGTGTGTTGTACTGGGAGCGCAATGCGCTTTTGCTTACCTTTATTCCTGGCATGTACATCGAATTAAACACAAACTTGTCTTCTGTCACAGAACACGCGATTCACTCATGGTCCTGGATAGAGTTTCCTCGGAAGTTCATCTCAACTTGGTCCTGCCCAAGTGGCAACCACAACAGAATCTAAATCTGTCTCTTGGACTGTGCCAGCGCTATTAGTGCAGGTTCAAAACCTGCCGATGACAAGATTTTTTCCTACGCTTTGAAGATCTCCTGGCGCTTCTGGATGGTGTTTCCGGAGATTCATCTACCTGGTCTTAGCCAAGTGGTTACCACCACAGAGTCAAAATCTGTTTCTCTTGGAGTTGGTTCGAAACCCGCTGACAAAATTTTTGCAGTGTCTGACCATCTCAACTAGGCCCGTCGAAACCTCTTGTATGTAATAGTTTGTCCATGAAAAGGGATTACAGCTACCTTCAGATCGATAGACCAGAATCCATTTTTGTTCAATCACCGCTTTTGTTTAGTTGTGGGGCTGGACAAACAAAAGGGTCCCGCCTATCACGATACTTTGTCGGGAGAGATACCCCAGAACTGCAAGTGCTGGACTGCGCAACTTTTTCATTCGACACTGTCTTCAGACACCATTTTCACCATGGTTGGAAACCGTCATCATATTCCAGCAGCCATAAAGCAACAATGGGTCACTATGTCTGCCCAAATGTCGTCCAAGGCCATAGCACAAGTCACTAACACATGCTGGCGTGATCTGTAATAGAGACGATGTTAAACATACCATGATGAATCGATGATGAATAGTCATACTAACAGTGAACTCAGAGGGGTGTCAGACGCAACATCAGACACCGAACAGCATATCGTATCATAGAAGTTGCGCAGTCCAGTACCATTCTAGGATATTTCGCCCGACCAAGTATCGTGATAGGCAGGCAGCTCCACAACTAAACAAAAGCGGTGAATGAACAAAAATGGATTCTGGTCTATCGATCTGAAGGTAGCTGTAACCAAACATAAAATACATCCTTCGGTCGTTGGCTCTTCTATGTAAAATAGGACCGATGGCTTGAATTCGGCTAAAAGCGGAAGAATGGAAAGTGGCAAATCAGGTTGATGCTGTATAGTTTGCGTGCTGTTTATGTCGATGCCGAGGGGGAACAAAAAATTGTTTACTTTCGATTGCCGTGGCAAGAGGCACCGGATAGATATGTCAACAGCGATGTCAACGCGAAACCGTAGAACACCTCATAACGGAAAGCTCAAGATACCATGCAGGAGTGGCCCACCAAGGCATGCATAACGGATAAAGGGGCTCAGCGAGAACTGCACAAAGACAACTCTAACAAATAAGGTGTCAAATGATTGCAACCGAAAAGGCTCGAACACGGGCGTAGCTGCAGTGGCAGAGGTTTTGGGAGATGGGAAACCGACCGTGTTGGACAAGAGCCCTCTACTAACATTGGAAATCGGGGAATGTTTCCAACATTGCAAAATTAGCCGCGATTTCTCCTTTTCCGCGGCCTGCTGTCCTCGGAGTGCTCATATGCAGTGTGTGCGGGAGCCGATGGTTTGCCATTCAGAGCTTTCACTGCTTTCTCCACAGCCTGTCGTCTGACTTTCTCTGGAACTTTTTCCCAATAAACTTCCTCCTTTTTCCCTTCGATGATCTCCGTTGCGATGGTCTTTTGGGACGGTCCAGGAGTCTTGCCTGTGTCATCAAGGCCGTGAGACTGTACCACAGGCTGGCTAGAGAAGCGGTCGACCAAAATACGTCCATGCTCAGGCGAGGCAAGCCGAAGGTAGCACTGACGATGTTGTGAGGGTGGATACTCATGAAATATCCAAGACTTACAGAGTCCATTCCTTTGTTGAAATCGACGTAGTCGATCCCGGCGGGGTCTACAGGGGACGACTTGAACGTGGTAGCGAATAGCGCTCGAAGAGTGGTTTTATTTGTTTCGAGATGCAGATTTCGGGCAAAGACGAGACAGCCGAAGGGGTACGGTGAGTACATAGTTGTCACGTTCCTAGGCGGGGGAGGGGTGTCTTCCAAAACGTCGTCAGCGACGTCCTGCACATCGGGGTCAGGTGAGATATATGGGGGTTCGTTGGCATCCGCTAGCTCGTTAATTAATGTCTGGCGGTAAGTGAGATACTCCTCGTTCAATCTATCCCAGCATGCTTTTGGTAGAGTGCGAAACCCAAACTTCGAGGCTTCTTTGGCCTCCAAGTTATCTTCAGCAAGACCAGAGTCGTCTGGTTCGGCAGGTTGGAATGGCCGCGTCCAAGGCCACGATTCAGAAAAATTCTGACACAACTCTACGTTACATAGAGTAACGAGTGCGAAGCCTTTGCATTTCGGACGGTCCTCAGTTTTATCTAAGTGGTGCGGGGGAAGTGTGACATTTTGGATTGGAATCGAGGATGATGATCCCGGACATTGAGACAGTAACCCTTGCGTAAATCGAACGATGCCAGGTATTGTGTGATATTGTGCAGGTATATTTTCCTATGATCATCAGATTATGGTCCTCTGTCAAAGGGACGTACCTACCATGTAAATAGTACGATCGTCCCATTGACCCCGAGTGAATTCACGAGTTGCGTTATTCAATAGGGTTGACCAATCCTTCCTCCGTACTTCATAACCACCGATTGAGCTCCTCTCCGACTTCCAGGAAGGGTACCATGCAGATGCAGATGGAGCAGACACAAGCATTCTAACCTCCAGCACGTCGATAGCGTAGGTCCGAATTGCCTTTACCGTATTTGCTTCGGTCGGCATATATTCTTGACCCAAGTTCTCTCTACCAAAAGCGCGACGCATCAGGTAGCTGAGAGGTAAAACTGCGTGAATACATAAACTCTGCCTGATACGCGTACGAAAAACATGGAAACATACATCCAGCATCATGCTCCTCGCTCTGAAGAGACTCTTCGGTTTTCCTCCTCAGATCTGAGTCAAGCCAAAGAGCATAGTCTGAAAACGCGAGAACGACAAGAATGGATATATCCTTCTCGTTGTAGACTGGTTTTGCCGACGGTTCAGACACTTTCCATTTTCCTTTGTCGCTCACGGATGGTCTTGGGTATGCTGATTCTCTTTCGATGGCAGGCGTCGATTCCGATTTATGTGACGAGGGTGCGTGAGCAGAAGTGCTTTGCTGTTTCCCACCCTTGGAAATATTTCGGGGGATGAATGCAAAACTTGGAGATGCCATCCGGTTCGCTGATGGGTTCGGCACAGTCGAGGCGGTAGCAGATCAAGAGTTTCACATCAAACTTACACGCTGAGCCTTAATTACGCCTCGTCGATGTTCGGAATTTGCCTGACGGATCCAATTTCTTGATGTCATAAGGTTACTCAACGCACGTCGCAGTGCAGGTGATGACTCCTAGTAACGGTCTCGCGGTACTACTACGTATAGAATCGGCATTACTTGGGTAGGGCGCTTCAGGTGCTGGGAAATGCATTATCTTCTACTTCTGAACCACACAGCAGGCAGACCGACTCGGATAGAAGGAAGACAGTCGTTCCTTCTGTAAAGGAGGCAAGCGTAACTGTAGTACTGGAAATTGACAGTATGTATAATGCAATTGCAATGCTTTAATTTCTCTTGGATCGCACGCTTGGATTCAGGATGCTCGCTTCTCATCGTGATCGATGCATCGACAAGCCGTCTGAAACAGTTCAATCATTAAGAATATTTGGATATCGAAAAGCGGTTCATCTCAAGATTCTCCACGCAACAGTGCTGTACCATTGCAGTACATGACATATTATAGATTCCCAATTAGGTTCGATGTTATTTCGCGAGCGCCCGAATTCGTACGCCCGCAGACTCCCGTAGGACTGAGAGGAACCGCAATCAATTAAAGAGTTCACTGCGGAGTAACTTCGGGTGTTGTACATATAAGATTGGAGAAGTGGTGCAGTACAACCAAGGTGCCGCACCAAAGAGTTCCAGAATGTCCATCAATTCGCCACCAGACAAGACGCCCTTCACCCTTGACACCTCTGGTGTCATGGGGTTCTTCGGCGGGGAAGAAGCCCTCTCCGCAATGTCCACTGTTCACCTTTACCAAGGCCGGCGTTGGCTTGGGTGGTACAACTCTCCTGGAAGCTATATCGTTGCCAAGAAATTTGGGCAGTTGGCGAACTCTAGATTCTGGGATGGCGTCTTTCCTGGACCCAATCCAACGCCGGAAGAAATGTTTGGGCTGGATGGGAAGGATGGACCTCGCTTTATTGGAGTGTTTTCTGGCACAGATATGATGACTACAGGGCATCTCGCATACCTTACAGCCCAAAAGGCAAAGGAGACCAAGGAGAAGATTCATCTCGGAGGAAGAATAACTGCACCAGGGTCGGTTAGCATCATAGATGTCGACGACGTGAAATTGAAGCAAGGCGGAAACGTACCGGTGATGAAAGTTTATCATGCCCTGTATGCTGCTATACCCATTGCCAGCAGTCTGGCAACATGCCTCGTTTGCGCATTTATTGGTGATTGGCTCGCATTTGGGTTGATCATCCTGGGCATGGTATCAAATGGCCTGGCTTGCTTCGTCATCGGTTCAGGGAAGCTGCATTTCCAGCTTATCAAACCTTCGTCCTATGCGCCGCGCGGAGATGGGTTTCTTTTGATGCACAATGACATTGTCATCTTGAAGGGCGCAGAGAAAGAGGTCGCGTCGATAATCAAGGGCAAACTCGTGCTGGACATGGGTGGCAATGAAAAGTTCAACGCCGTCGGGATCTGCTCCCTCCTACTCCTGTCGCAGTTTCTCATTCAACTTCTCTTCGTTCCTCGAGCAACGCTGGTCGGCCAGATCATGTTCCTGTCGTCACTTGCGGTGTCTTGGGCATACAATTCGTTTCTGTCGTCACTAGAGAACGAGAAGATTCAGACAGATCTGCTGTGGAAATCACTCGATAAACCACCAATCACAAAATTTGCGCTCCCCAACAGAGGGTCGCAGGCGGCATGTGCATGCTTCGTCTTGTACGCAGGCGCCAACATATCAAAGAAATCGTCTGCAAACTTCAAGCCGGAGAAGATCTTGGAGTGCATGATCCCAAATAATACAAGAGTTTGGGAAGCATGGAGGGAACATGTGGCGAAACAGGTGTTGAGTAAAGAGAAAAACAGATATTTCGAGCCATATAGAGAACTCGTGACGGACTTGGAAGACGACGAACAGCAGCTCCTGGAGCAACTACTGGCGGACGCCGAGTACGGTTATAAATGTTACCAAATGTCGTTAGAGACCTGTAGCTGGGCACCCTAGCACGGAGAAAACGTGGTGCAAAAAGGGGTGCGCAGTGGAAGCTGTCGACAGAGGGTAGATGTCATTTGCTCAATCACACCTAGAAATAACAATGTAGTTTATCAGTGACTTATAATTACAATGGAGCTAGTGGCAAAAGCATAATATTGAGTGCTCCGATTGCAAATTACAGCCGTCATTCAGCCTTTGTAAGGGTTAAATGCTGGCGGTTACTGCTGCTGAAGCAGAAACACAGCACAACTAGTAACCTCAAGCTGTTTGGAGTGCTTGGTTCGTCTTTGCGCAAAAACCAAGGAACTGAGGAGTGCAAATATCAACACGCACCATGATTTGGCTTCCGTCTACCGCGGAAACAACGCACGTTGTCCGACCGATGCAGAGCTGACCCTCTCAGTACTAGTAATGCTGTTAGATCCGCGGCCCGCAAACGTTCGAGTCGCTGCAAAGGGAATTCAAACGCTGTCAGTAGTGTTCGTGGTGGTCCGTCTAGAAACAAGTGGTTTTGCACAGCCACCTGCAACCACTTCTATTCGAACTTTATCGGAGCTCTCTTATTACCAAGTCCTTTCCTAGGGGAGATGATTTCAATTCGGATGTTCCTAGCCATACTAATCGATGGAAGATAGATATATAATTTCTCTTGCCGCAAAGGTGTTGGACGATAGGGAACAAAGCTCGATTCAGAAATGAGCGCTGGATCCAGCTACCGACTTGGAGGCCCTTGTGACCATCAACCTTGTGATAAGCCCCCATATAAGGTACGCTTGACCATAATTCATCCGGCATGCACATGCACATGATATGGAGTGCACATTTGACTTGTTCACGCCTGTCCTGATTAGAGATTTGAAAAGCCTCAGGTGTGGCAATATACCGTATTACTTATTACCTCTTTGACTCAAGCGTAGATCCGAAATGACAGTAATCTCGGGTGGGAGCCGCTCAAGAGTGGCCTGCTTTCCGAGGTGTTGAAATCACCTATCTTTCACCCTCACCTCACACCGTTCCGCCGGTATAACAGGTGAAATGGACAATTCACTTGCCCAGCCGTGATACTAACTTCTTTCCAGTTTCACAGTGCTTGTTCTCTGTTTGACCTGATATATCGGGTCTGGTCATGTCCGCGTCACCTCCATCCCTGCTCCACACTGAGGTAAAACAGGTCGAGGACATCAATTCAGACGAACCGTCTGACCAGGACGCCAACCAGATTGCTATTTCGTCCATCAGCAAGGATGAGCCGCTCGTGACCAGAAGGGAGTTGTGGAGCTATTACCGTGAGTCCGGTACACATGCCTAGTCCCTTGTCATTCTCCGACAAAACTAAACGTCAGTGTTTTACAATGGTGATAATGTGAGTCTGTTAAATGTTGTTGGGTTTGTTCTTATTTACGCTATACAACCAGGGTGTCGGTCCTCTGGGCTATACACAAACTCTATTCCAGGGGCTTGCTACAGCAGCGGGATATGATCCCATCGCGGGCCCTGGCTCGTCATGCCTTGCAACAACTGCTTCCGGCCAATGTGTAGTTCCCTGGGGTAGCGGCACAAAGTCAGTTTCTAGTGTGGTGTTGATCGCGAATGGCATCAGTTTCGCTATGATGACAGCCATATTCACTACCATCGGTTCTGCTGCTGACTACGGCACATTCGGACGGTGGTTACTGTTGGCTGTCACAGTGATATGCTGGGCTGCACAGTATGCCTCTATGGCACTTACCAGTGGGTTTCCGGGCGTCTCGTTTTTCCCGTGACGTCTGATCGTTTTGTGCAGCGCCGAATCGATGGGTCCTTGCGATGGTCCTTTACATTATCGGTTTCGTATCATACGGTGCGACTCTTGTTTTCTATGCCGCTCTATTCCCTCGTCTCGCACGCAATACGCCACATGCACGCCAGTTGAGAGACAAGTACGAAAGCGGCGAGATTCCTCCTGAAGTTTACGAGCAAGAGGAATCTCTGGAAAAGAATAGGATCAGCAATATCTCCACCGTGCGTTATAGGGGCTGTCCCTTTGTCGTGGAAAGCTAACGATCTTTCAATACAGGTTCATAGTAATGTTGGGTATATAATCACCTTATCGCTGAACTTAGCGCTTTTGCTACCGATGACGAACAACCCCAAGGTAGACAATTATGTCCTCGTGCTGTAAGCTTCTCGTCAATCAAGTATTTGGGTTGTATTGATTGACGTGTAGTGTCACCACGTACTGGGTGGTGCTTGGCATCTGGTGGTGTGAGCATATTGTAGCTTATATCTCTAGTATGCTTCCTGCTGAGAACCTTCGAGTTATCCTCCAGGAACCCAGGCCAGGCCCTAGTTTACCTGAAGGCGAACACTACATGACAATTGGATGGAAGCAGGTAAGTATTGGACAAATATCTTTGAGAAATCGGCTCACGAATATCAGATCTGGGCTACGCTGAAGACATACAAGCATCTTCCCTACACTTTTGTGTACCTGTTCTCCTTCTTCCTTCTCGCAGATGTACTGTTTGGTTGTCTGTCTCTCGAGCCACGCCTGACATCTTCTTGGACAGGGGCTGAATACCACCGGAACCCTCGTTGCCATTTGCCAGAACAACAAGTTCAGTTTCTCGTTCCTGCAAAATACCTACTTGGGCTTGTCACAGGCGATCACCTCGACTATCAGTACTCTCGTCTTCTGGTACATCCAGAGATATTGGAAGATTAGCACGAAGAAGATGGTGTGTAGCACTAGTTTTTCACGTACACATTTATCTGACTGTCAACGACACAGTTCGTGGTGACTAATGTTGTCACAATTTTGATTCCGCTGTGGGGTATGATTGGAATATGGACAGAAAAACTCGGGTCGGTGTCATTAATTTGTTTTTTCCACCCATCATCACTCCCTCTAACATGTACATCAGGTTCCATAATGTCTGGGAGTTCTGGTTCGTCAAGAATATACTTTCTTTCCACCGTGTTTTTATATTATTCTCAGGGCATACAACATTGTGTTCGGCCTTTTCCAGGCGCCATACTACGCATTCTCCCAGACAATGATGGCCGAGCTTAGTCCGCCCGGTTTTGATAACATGGTGTGTATCTTGGCTTCGTCGCAATTCCCATCTCATTGCGTTCGACTTATACCGACCAGTTCTTCGGTCTGTTTGGTCTGTCCAACCGTGCTTCTTCTATGGTGGGACCCAATGTCATCCAGGTTATTATCAACAAGACGGGGAATGACTGGCAAGGTTTCCCGTTCCTCTTTGCGTTGTGTACGGCTGCTTCGGTGGTGATCTGGTTTGGGGTTGATGTCACGAAGGGGCGGAGGGATGCTGTGAGGTGGGCGGCTGAGCAGCGCAGGCACACACAATAGAATGATCGTTATATGCGCTCTTCGGAGTGACTTTGGGTATTTTTGATATATTCATCATGTCTGGCAGGATACAACATTCGACATTCATCTACCAAGGAAACAGCACTAACCAAATGCAGAAAGAACAGGCGGAATCATGTTATGCCTACCATAGTTCAAGTCACTTCAAAGGCCGTCCGATCCCAGCATTTCTACAGTCTACCCTGACTTGAAGCACAGCCACCTGCAGCTATTGTTTGGATCCAGAATAGTCAATCAATGTACGACTCAGATGTTCAAGTTCACGTTCTCGAATTGGCCTGATAATTCGGCCTGGGCTATACCGGTTTATACCTTTGCATATCCGATCTCTATATCTCTTCCTGAAAAGATAGCTTGCCAAGAAACAACGAAGCCTTGAATCAGAAGTGAGCATCGACAATACTCCGAGTCCTGCTAAGCCCCATAAGGTATGCGAACCATTAAATGCAAAAGAGAGAGCACACATGGCCCCAATAACGCATCTTTGTTCGGTCTATCGAGCTCGTTCTCGACCGCTATGTCCACTTCACCACCATCGGAAAACCTAGCTCATGCCTTCCACGTTGATGTAAAACAGATTGTGGACATCAAGTTAGACGACTCATCTGACCAGAACGCGAACCAAATTGCTATTTCGCCCATCAGCAAGGATGAACCGCTTGTGACCAGAAGGGAGTTGTGGAGCTATTACCGTGCGTTCCAATACACGTGCTTCCTCCCTGCCATTCCTTGACTACGTTAAACATCAGTGTACTCTAACGGTGGTAATGTCAGTCAGTCACGCATTCGTGTAACCCCCACTCTGCTTATTTCATGTGTCATCCAACCAGGGTGTCGGTTTGGGCTATACACAGACCCTATTCCAAGGGCTTGCCACGGCGGCAGGCTATGATCCCGTCGCAGGCCCTGGCTCATCATGTCTTGCGAATACTGCTTCTGGCCAATGCGTAGTTCACTGGGGTAGCGGAACAAAGTCAGTTTCCAGCGTGGTGCTGACTGCAAATGGTGTTAGTTTCGCTATCATGACAGTTATATTAACTACTATCGGTTCTGCTGCTGACTATGGTACATTCGGACGGTGGTTGCTGTTCGCTATCACAGTAGTGTGCTGGGCTGCGCAGTATGCTTGTATGGCACTTACCAGTAAGTTTCCGCGTGCCACGCGTTTTCTGAAGTCTGATCGTTTTGTGTACCAGCACCAAACCGATGGGTCCTTGCGATGGTTCTGTACATCATCGGTTTCGTCACATACAGTGTTACTCTAGTTTTCTATGCCGCTCTATTCCCTCGCCTCGCACGAAATACACCACGTGCACGCCGGTTTAGAGAGAAATATGAAAACGGCGAGATTCCTCCTGAAGTTTACGAGCAAGAAGAGTCATTGGAAAAGAATAGGATTACCGATATCTTTACTGTGCGTCGTGTGTAAGGCGTCGTGTTGTAATCGGAAGCTGATCATCTTTTGTACAGGTTCATAGTAATGTTGGATTTGTGACCACACTATTGTTGAACTTGGCGCTTTTGCTGCCGATGGCGAACAACCCCAAGGTGGACAATTATGTGCTCGTGGTGTGAGTTTCTATCGCTTGCGAGTTCCGTTTGTTGTATTGATTAATGTGTAGTGTCAACACATATTGGGTGGTATTAGGTATCTGGTGGTGTGAGTATGCATTGGCTGGTCTTTCTGGGCTTCCTGCTGAGAGCCTTCCAGTTGTCTTCCAGGAACCTAGGCCAGGCCCCGAATTGCCTAAAGGTGAACATTACCTGACCATTGGATGGAAGCAGGTGATCATCTAGCTGGATACTGTGACCTTTGCTCACGCAAATGTTAGATCTGGGCTGCGCTGAAAACATACAAGCATCTTCCCTACACCTTTGTGTATCTGTTTTCCTACTTTCTTCTTGCAGACGTACTGTTTAATTGTGGGTATCTCAAGCCGCACCTGACATCTTTTTGGACAGGGTCTCAATACTACTGGAACCCTCATTGCCATATGTCAGAACGACAAGTTCAGTTTCTCGTTCCTGCAAAATACATACCTGGGCTTGTCCCAGGCGATTACTTCGACTATCAGCACTCTCGCCTTTTGGTACATCCAGAGATATTGGAAGATTAGCACGAAGAAGATGGTGTGTGTTGCTATCTTATCACGCTCTCTTTACTTGACTGTCAATGGCACAGTTTGTGGTCACGAATGTTGTCACGATTTTGATTCCGCTATGGGGAATGATCGGAATATGGACAGAAAAACTTGGGTCGGTGTCGTTCAACTTGTTTCATGACACCACCATCCCTCTAAGGAGTGCATTAGGTTCCACAACGTATGGGAGTTCTGGTTTGTCAAGACTCTGCGTGTATCTCGTTGTATTTTTATATTTTCATCAGGGCGTACAATGTGATGTTTGGGCTCTTCCAGGCGCCCTATTACGCGTACTCTCTGACAATGATGGCTGAGCTTAGTCCGCCAGGTTTTGACAACATGGTGCGTATTTCGGCTTCCCCGCTCTCATATCGTCCGCTTACATTAACTAGTTCTTCGGTCTCTTCGGTCTGTCCAACCGCGCCTCTTCCATGGTAGGGCCCAATGTCATACAGGTCATCATCGACAAGACGGGGAATAACTGGCAGGGGTTCCCGTTCCTCTTTGCGATGTGCACGGCTGCCTCTGTGGTCATCTGGTTCGGGGTTGATGTCACGAAGGGGCGGAGTGATGCTGTGAGGTGGGCAGCTGAGCAGCGCAGGCATATACACTAGAGCGATTGTTATATATTTTCGTTCATTGAGGCGACTTGAGGCATTTCTAGTGTCTATGATAGCAAGTTTTTGGAGTGGTCTTTAGATCTGACATGACGACGACAACATTTTTGTCGAATGCTATCGTAATGCCTTCGGTCGTCTGATAGTAATTGCTGAAATGTGTGCAGCCCTGCCCGCGGAACGAAAGCTTGGGATGTGGGGTTCCAGGCTGAAGCGCTGATCCACCGAGGATATAGTACTCGTTGAAATGTGTTCTGCACTACTCGCTGTATTCAGTAGTTCGCTGTCAGTTTTCTTTTGTCGCTCCGTTTATCCCCCTCTTTCTTCCTTTCCTAAGGAGTTTACCTCGCATAACCTGGACGAGGATGACACCGCTGTGCTTAATACGCAGAAGAACTTGAAGTAAAGATCCGAGCCCAGGACGTTACGGATACTAGCCTGAGAATTCAGGGCGATGATGACTCGAAGAGGACTTGTGCGGGAATGCACTTACTACTTTGAAACGATACGGACTGCTTGATTTGATACAGGGGATGTGAAGACTCAACTAAGGGGATGGGAGCTGTTGTTTGGATCGACGACTTGAATACCGTTGAAAGCGTCCCTTTAATGAGCGATGACTGCTGCAGTTCCTGATACTACTTAGGTGCAGAGAATGGTCCCGAATTGGTCCCGAAGTACAAAAACATCAATCAACCACCATTGAAAGAGTCACCACAACTATCCCATTCATCCATCGGGACGACATCCGCATTGTCGACAGAAACATAATCTTCCCTGCCAAAGAATGCCGTCTCAGAATGGGAGTCACTGGGGGAAACTGAATCGACTTCGAACAGACCGTGGTTGATGGAAGCTAGCAAGCTGGACACATTCCGGAAGTGAAACGAAGATTGAAAATTTGCACCCGAAGTTTGACGTATGGGAGAACTTCAACAAGAAAGCGACATGTGCTAGTACACGGATTATCTGTTGAATGGGAGCATTTCATCGCAGATTTTGTGTGTGGACATGCTTCCATACCTTTAAACTATTGCAGATTGTTACACAAGACGAGGATCAAAGGCAGTCTTCAAGCTGTCTGCATGTATGATGCTGCCAAAGAGTACATCCAGAGATGGCTCAAGATGCAGGATATCAACACTTTGAGGGGAGAGCGCTGAATGTACAAATTCGGACACAAAGCGCCCCCAATTTACAATGGCATTACTACGAAGAACTGATGGATGCTGATTGAATGTAATCTTACTGAAGGACAATCGTGACAGATTAATCTTAGAGAGGTGGCTCTTGGTGACGACAGGGTTATCATCTTGAATGGCCGGGTTGATCAACGAAGCCAGCTCTGAGATAGATGATGTTCTACCGATCACTGATAACGGGTCTCCGGTAGAGAGGTCTCGCAAATGCTCGTTACGACGCACAGATTCGACTGTGTGTGTCGTGGCAGATGGCAAGTCACCGGCAAAACGAAGTTCGTCTATTACAGCTATAATGTCATGAACCACGAGTTGGAAGAGACAAGTGATTATACTCACTTTCAAAAAGCGCATACATCTGACACAAACTTTGCGCTTGGCCTAGTGTGAAGCCCGATTCAAACAAGACATGAACATGAAGTGCTCGCGGATGCGACACTTCTAATGACATCTCTTCAGTTACTCGGTCGACGACTGCAGAGATATCAAGGTCCCATTGTTGATTCTCGAAAGACATATAAGGGATAGCAACCCGACACCAAGCGTCAATTTAAAACGTTTGGCAGAACCAATTCCTTCCATATGAGCGACATTCCACACCTCCATATTAGGTTGGGAGTATATAGATTTAGCATGCGAGAAAATGGAGGCACGATAGCCCAAACACACTATGACATTTGCAACTGCCGCCGACTGTTGCTCACGGTGTTTGCGCTTAGCTGCTGCTGCAACACGACGTGCTGGAGCGGATTGTAAGTGTGCTAGATTGGGATTACGGTGGGTGACAGGAAGAGGAGGAGCCTTTTTGAGTTTCAGTGAATCTGCTTGAAGGTCAAATGCAACATGCATGACTGATGAGATGAAGGTTGGATAGGGGAATCTAATCCGCTCGTTGGTGATGTCATATTGCTGTGCCATTCAGTGGACTCACTTACCTCGCGCTTCCCAATAGCACAATTTTGTTTTCCGCCAGCAGTTGCCATATTACATCGATTGTCCATTCAATTGCAACTCCAGTGTTCTTCCACGTCGTGAAGCACAACGACAACCCAACTTGGAGTATCGCTGCATCCCCGCAGTATCTGGGTTCCAGCGTCGCATGGTGCCACTGTATCCGCATGGATACGGGTAACCTGCGGCGGCCCCCACGACTATTTTATTGTAAACGCATTCGGTTCTGAGTCACTAGTATATCAATCTGCCTGCCATTTTGGCGGCCAGGGCAACTGTTTACACTTCACCCGCACCCTGTACAGTAATCGTTGTCAATGAGACAATTGTACTATTCATTCTTTGGACGAGCCAGCAGTCGCGTTATGACGCACCTTTTTCGCCTGGAGTTCTTCAATCGGCGCCTCGTCTGGATTGGTGCGTTTATATTTTGATTTGTGGTGGTAGGGTCCAAGGCGAAGTACGGTAATCTTCTGCGATGTCGCTTGGAAGCTATCATAATCTTTGATCTTCCGGTGTCGCATCGTGAATTCTACCTCCACAACAGCACCGTTTCAAATGTCATTGACGTCGGTAGGTTGAATGGGGACTCCTTCATAATAGACAGGGAGACGCTCAGCGCGAAAGTTGTACTTCAATCCTTCGAACCCCTTCCCAAACTGTTCAGGCAGCTCCCAGTTCTTTGTTTCTTCGTCCATCTTCGTTACATAATGTGAGTCAGCTAGTTATTTTGTGGTGCAAGTTTGCTGACACACCCGTAACGCAAAGACGTTTCGCACCAATCGCAACATCTTTCCAGTTACATCTGTTGCAATCATATTCCTCTGGTCCTTCGTTGTCGCTACTTGGCTTTGTGAGGTTTCAAGGGTGCTAATAGCAGTGTTGTAGTCTTTTCCCGATTCTGCGTCCGCAGGGTGGGTCAGATGAAATTGGTATTTGGCTTTGTATGTTGGTCGCTGAAAGGTATACAGGGATCGCTCACCTCATTTCTAGCGATCCTGCAACATCGGTGGTGTATTCTGAGTCGCTTGCATTGGCTAGAGATTTGGTACAGACTTCGCATTCACTGGAGAATTGATCAATAGGGGTGTGAAGCAAGATTGAAATTAGGCGCCAGAAGTGGGCACAACATATGCGCATGTACAGAGAGAGTAGAATAAAACTGTAGTGATGTATTTCACCGTTTATCGCTCCTCCTGCAATCCATCATAGCAGGTTGTTTTGAGCAAATCTGAACGGCCTTGAAAAATTTAAATGGGGCTGACAAAATCACGTGAATGAATACGTAATCACATACAAACTGACATTTGAACTTGCGGAGCAAGGTGACTTCGGTCTTTGTGGACTCGGACTTGGCTTCATTCACTGATTCGTCTACATTCTGAACTCACACCAAATCCTTTGGTCCGTACTTGGCCACAATGTCAAAACGAGGCGCCTCTCCACCGCCATTTACAGAAGGAACTCTCATCAAAAGAGCGCGCTCAAACTCGCCTGCTCGAAACCAAATTGCCATTTCATCTGGCAACGATGAGCGACAGAAAGGTCTTATACGAAGCGTCAAACGCACGAGCAACCTAGAAGCACCTATAATTAGCTTGAGCGGGTCTCACTCGGTAAGACTCATAAGCAATTTGTCCCCAGGATGGTGTATTAATGAGTTTGAAGGCCGAAATTCTGAGCTGTAGATTTGACCCTACTGGGCAAAACATTGCTGCTTGCTCAGCGGACCGAAGCGTCTGTACGTGACATCTCTAAGTGCTTTATGCGAACCGTTCACGAGTGAGATATAGCTTTGTGGAGGACTTATCCACCAAATACCAACTATGGCCTCCTCTCTAGCCACCATAAGGCACCTATCCTTGATCTTCAATGGTCCCTCTTCTCACCGCTCCTTTATACCGTATCCGCAGACCAAATATTGTCCTTTACCGATGTTACCACTGGCCAGCGGACAAGAAAAATTCGTGCTCATCGCGGAATTATAAACGCACTGGACCGGACTATGGCAGGTGGTGCTGGTATCGAGCTCATTGCCACCGCCTCGGACGATGGAACGGTACGCGTGTGGGAGGGTGGAGAAGATGGTTCGAAGAACAGTGTTGCAGTGTTTGAACTCGGATGTCCAGCGACGAGTGTCGCGTGGAGCGCGGATGGGCAGAACCTCTATATTGGCGCGCTGGACAACGAGATTCATGTATATGACTTGCGCAAGGGCGAGCAGGTTTATGCCCTGACTGGTCATACGGACACGCCGACGTCGCTTGCATTATCACCCAATGGTGCCTACCTCCTCTCGCCTTCATTCTCATCTCATACTATCATTCACGATGTTCGCCCGTTTTCGCCCACGCCAACGAGGATACACCGTGTGTTGCAAGGTGCTCCAGCTGGTTTTGAGAACACTCTTTTGAAAGGTGCATGGAGCAAGGACGACGGTGGACAACGGGTTGCGGTTGGTGGTGCGGATCGAATGGTGTGTGTTTGGGACGTCGACAGTGGGCGCGTGTTGTACAAGGTTCGTGTTATCCAATCAGTGCTTCTTGCGTGTGGCTTACCATCTTTATAGCTGCCGGGGCACAGGGGTACAGTCACTTGTGTAGACTTCCACCCGAAAGAACCCATCAGTAAGATTTCCCTTTTATCTGGCTGATTTTTACTGACGTGTCTACAGTTCTTACTGGTAGCAAGGACGGTACTATGCTATTGGGCGAATTGGACCCTAGTGTGTAAAATATGCGATGCGTCAAACAACGCGGAGCGCCGCTGTCAGTTTGATATGTCATTTCAAACTCGCCAGAGATGTGTTGTCATTTTTATCATGCTGCAATGAATTAATATTAGTCGCGGCTTTAATTCCTCGGAAAGTGAGTTCGTGCATTGGTAATTGGAAAGTATTTTGGAGTGTGAGGACTTCAAAGTTCCCTTATGTTGCCATGTCAAACGACGTAACTTAAGGCTAAGTAGTCTCCACGAATCCCAGGAGTCGGACAATCGTCCCGGCTCGCTTGCACGGGCCAAAGAAAATAGTTGTTTGGCGACATAAATCCTGCAAAAATAATGACCACCGCAGGGGTCGAACCTGCAATCTCCTGATCACGTAGTCGTAGTCAGACGCGATGCCATTTCGCCAGGCGGCCTTGGTGATGGCGATGTGTTTATGGCGACTATGGCAAGCAGCAGCAGCCAACAGTCATAACGCCGCAACGCGGTCTCAACGTGAATGGATGATTTTAGTTTAAGCCGAACTTCTGCTGTTTCATACAAGTCTCATATGTATGGGACACAAAACGTCACAGAACGTGTCACCGAGTCTCCTTTTCTCTTTTCGCTTTATCACTAGCGCTAAGCACCAGCTAACGTGGATTAGACCCGAACATTGACTGACATATCATCCTTCGCGCAACGTTTGCTCGACCTCTATTATATCTGTTGTCTGCGTCTTCCTTCTGAATTATCCCATATGCTGTCTGCGTCAGTGACGACCACTCCTCGGCCACGACCGCCAGGCCGGGCGCGGAGAATTTCTACCCACGTCAAAACTTCCCCGCCTCCTCCATACGCTGCTACATCGCTTCTTGATGATCCACTGGATAACTCGTCGGACCTGAAACGAGGGCCCTTCAATGACGCATCTGCAATCGCTGCATGGGATGACATCCCTAACCATCCTCAAGTTTGGAATGGGAGGTCCCGTGAGGAGCTTTCTGAGCTACTTCTGAAAGCTGATGAACTCATTAAAGACCGAGAAAATGGTTTGTCCTTTGGTACTTTATTCTAGACAAACAAGCTGAAATCGTTGTCCCCGTGTAGAACTCAGTGTCACCACAGCCGCTTGTAAATCATTGTACGAAAATAATTTAGAGCTACAAAACAAGCACAAGGCACTTCTCGCCCGCTTGCCTACTTCTTCAGCGTCTGGCTCTCCATCCGGATCCTCGGCATCCTCTCCAGCTACTCCTGGAACACCTCTTCCACACTCCCCCCATTATTATACCAATCTCTCTTCCTCCCACTCGAGCGCCAGTGCATCTCGCTCCCGCCGGTCGCAGAGACGTGTCTCTGTCTCCCCTGCAGACCTTGCGCTACTTTCCGATCAGAACGCTGAGCTCCTTGCTAAGCTAGAAAAGCTCGAATCTGATTCTGTTCAGACTGATCAAGCGGGACGGCGAAAATTGCGCGGTTTGGAAAAAGAGATTCAAGGGCTGCGAGAGGAGCTCGATAAAACTCGTGCCAGGAGCGACGAGCTCGAGAAAAAGGCAAAACTTGTTAGTCTCAGCCTCGAGTCTGAGGAAGCGTCAAAGAGGCGACATGAGAGAGAGGAGCGAGTCCGTGCCATACGGGGTAGGAGTGAGAGCGATACAAGTGACGGAGAAGTACGGGACTTTGCGCCAGGAGGGGCTCTTGCATCTCAAGGGATCTCGAAAAGATCTACCGGGCTAAGCAGGTCGGAGAAACGCAAGTTTCCATCGCTGTGCCTACGCCGGCATGCTTCTGAAGCCGTATTTCGTTCGGCCCCTACGGATCGCAAGCTTTCTGAGCGATCAAGAAAGATGTCTTTATACGACGGTTTCTCTCGGTCATTCCCCCAGTTCCAATTTCCTCCTCACGCTCAGACGCCAGGCCCGGCAACGCCCGAATGTGCACTCGTCTCCCAACTTCTTCAAAAGATCCGCGAGCTTGAGCAGATTAATTCACAAATAACGTTGCAGCAAGCGAAAACGACGGCATCACTGCAGTCGGTTCAAAGAGATGCTGCGAGCATCCAGCTCCTCTATGAGAGCCTTAGCGATGTCGATGCCATTGCCTGGCTGGCTGAGGATGACAACATTGAGAATCCCGGTGTCCATGAGGAAAATGAATATATCGAGGAAGACGATACGATTCGTTTTGCCAGTCTCCGTCAGTCTATGCTCGCGGATGCCTCGGTTGATTTTGATAGCGGCATCGAACCAGACAGACAGAGTAGTATGCGACATGCAATACTTCCAGAACTCTTCCCTCTACCTGCACATCATCGCGCACGTCGATCTGTTGTTGGATTATTTGATCCCCCGACTGTATCTGATGTCAGTAATCCACCGTCTGTACAATCACTGATTATTCCCGGTCTACCAGCCGTTCCTTTTGTCCCTCAGCCCAGCACGGAATCTGTGACCCCCGAAGAATTAGACTTGTCATCACCTCTGGCTGCAGCATTGCCTACCACAGAATTCACAGGCCGCCAGACTCTAGACAATGAGCTAGGGCTTGCATGGGACAACTGTCATGGGAATGACCACTTCCGCACACCGAGTTTAATCGATCTTACATCGCTTTCTCCTTCTTTATCTGCTGACAACGCCGTCGGCGTTCCGGATTCCGGCACTCCTTCCACAATGTCCTTTCCCCCATCTTCTAGTTATATCTCAGCTCCTTCCACATCTTCCACCTCATTTGCGGAACAAGTTAGCTTGCAAACAGGCACATGGCAAGGCGTTCATGATTCTGAATCTGTGACATATAGCCCACCCAACGCGCACGTGGACACACTTGCAGACAAGAAGCGTCGCAAGTCGCACACCATTCGCATGCGCACAAACCACTGGACTGAAGGTCGTTTCGAAGCGACACTTCTTTCCGCCCCGCAGAGAGAGAGCTCTACTGATCTCGCCCGTCCTTCCACTCCAGTTCCTCAAACACTCGTAAACGAGTTCGTGGATAGCATAAGCCGCCATCGGACTTACAGCCTTTCCCGCGGTCTCACAGACAGCGAATCGAGGAACACTTCTGCATCGCCAGTCTCCCTTCGTCAAGGAAAGAAGCCCCAGCAGCGACGGTTCGTGTCGTTCGTCTTGGAGCTGTGGTTGTGGCTTCAGTTTGCTATCGTCGTGGTCGTCTTTCTGTGGGCGATGGCGAAGCGCGGACCGAAGAGCGTGTTGGAGGAAGCTCAGAGAAGGAAGATTCAGTGACATTATTTTGGATGGACTATCTGATGTTTCATATTGCACTGTAGGATTAATGTTGAATATGCCCTTAATGGTGTATCAGGTTCTACGCTACAGCTTTGGTTTGACATGCTACCGGATTCCTCGACGATGGCACTCGTGCACACGATGCTTCACGCAACCTATTTACGCAGAATGTTCTGACTAGTCTTTGACGATTGGCATGTTCTCGGACTCGATGCTGATGCGGGTGCTGGTTCATGGAATCCTAGGTGCAGCTACATATGCTTCGAAGGACGATACTACCGGCTGGTACCACGTGTGTCCAGCTGAGCGCGGGCGATTTCCGAGTGGCGTTCTCTTTGTCAACCACGTTCACGCTCTGCACACGCTTGCTTACTACTAAACCTGCCGACTTCTTTTCTTTTTTTACGAGACATGCTAATGGGCCTAGTGTTGCAAATATTAATATACCAGTCCACGCAGTTCACCGGTCAGTCAGTAGCACGCTGGCCGAGAATCCCCCACATTGCGGCACACCCGCACCCGAACCAACTCGGAGGCTCCGATCGATCGAGCTCCTAGTAGTACTAGTACTATAGTACAACTAAGTGAAATGGTATGCAATACTGGCCAATCGCGCGCACATCTCGGGCCCCACACAAGGACTCTACTAAGCCACAAGTATAAGCCCAATTTTCTCATCCGGATTCCGCTTTCTCGCGTGAAACCTGAAGCTGTTCTGACTCTTGACCAACGTCACATCAAGCTTAAAATGTAAGCTCCGAACCTTAGTTATAGTCCCTGGGCCTGAACACTTGACGACATTTTGTGTAGCTCCACAGACATATTTATGACTACCCCATGGTAGTGGGATCACACAATGAGAAGTGCTTTGAGCATTCCTGTGCAAGTGGGACTTGTATTAACTAGTCTCTTCTGGACAGCCCTTCGTAGCCTGAGACGAAGGAAGATCTAATATTCGTTCCTTAGGCTTGTATCGCCATTTTTGACCTGGCTGATGCTTCCCAGCAAACGCCCGCTAGAATTTTCTGTTCACACGACGACTTCAAAGTGACAAATCCGTTGCCATTGACATGAGAATATAAAGTGGTAGAAAGTACCTTTTGCTCTAACGCCTTATTGTATTGCACAAGCCACGTCCTCTCGTTTTGACGTGTCCGAAAAGTCTAACGTACAGGAACCCCTCGTGCAAGCTATCCCCTCTGCCGATACCACCAAGTCCCCGCTACTACCGGCGATTAGAGAGCCACTTCAACCGAGTCGGCATATCCCGAAACGTCGACAACTTCCCCACTTCTCTGTGGACATGTCTCTACCTGTTATCAAGGAAGCACTAATACCGCTGCCAGTCAGCCCTACGTCAAGTTCTGTGACGCTCGAAGAATGCAAGTCTGGCATAACTGAGAGACAAGAGAATGGCTTCCTTCGACGGTGGCAGCAATGGTTCACACTCTAGTCAGTAATCGGATGATCTTTATTGATTAATTTCAGGGATTGGCTTCATGATTGCTGGAAATCCTACGAATACATTGAACAGACTCCCCGTGTAGTCACCCAAGAGCCTACTTGTTTCTTCTTGAATGTTCGACGGAAGATAGATAAAGGTGCGCTCTCAGCTATTACATAGCTGCAATTGATGTACCAGTAGTATGTAGAGAAACCAAAACTGGTTCTCAGCGATTTCAGTCCCATTTTACTCGCCTGCTTACGGTACGGCGTATTTAAGTAATCAGTCCATCAAATGATGAATGATTATCTTCTGCAGTTCCATGGTGGGGGGTGAATGCTTGAGCAAATATCCACAAGTTCACATCGATGAGCTTCTTTTGGAGCTAGATTCGTTGGATAGTCGCACCAATGACGCACGTATGGCTTTGCTAGAAGAAAACAAAGAAGATGGCGTCGTACGAAGTGCGAAAGCGCTCGGGCATGCGCATGAGGGTCTACATGGTATGTAGCTCGTACTCCTTATAATACCTCGTTTCATACCTTTTATGATGGCAGGTGGTGACGTGCGCACATACCTTGCGGCTGCAGTCCAGCAGCTTGACATTCTCCTACTGTTGCTTAAAGAAGAATTCAAACCAATGTGCGATATGTTCCGTGTTTGGATCTCTTGGTATCTGATTTTCTGTAGAACTGAACGACTGAAACATGCAATAGTGCACGGTCGCATACCGCGCGATCTGCTGGAGTTCTACTTCCGGAAGAATCAGCTGTACTACTACCTCGACGACAATAATGATTTTGTGAGAGAACCAATCACACTCTGCGATATACTCAGGTAGATGAAGCATGCAGGATGCATTCCGCTTGATTTCAACTTATTACGATGACTTTGACCAGTAAGCTGTAAATGTCACTTGTGGTTATGGCATCTTCTATTTTCTTCTGCAGAACATTCACCCTTAACGGCGAGGGTGCATTCTGGAACGGAATCAAGTGGCCTACGCTCGAACGAGGTCGGATGCTTAAACTTACTGAAGTCTGTTCCCGATACTATCCTGCTTTTGTCGTACTCATTACAATCAGGGATCGTTGATCTTGGCTGATTTTCGAACTAGCAAGATAACGCCTGAAATATGTGGGCGACTTACGGGTAGGTGAACATGTCCCGCAAATGTCCTGCATTAACCCTGGCTCTAGAGCGCGGAAGAAAGTACGCCTCTCTAGCGGGAGTCCATCACAGATTTTGTGCGTTCTCTAATCACTGTTGGTTTATTGAGTTAAGCTGACCTCTCTTAGACAGAGGAGTAGGCCCGATCATGAAATAGGTGTACAGTTTCCCACTGACCTGTCATCTCCAACAGCGACGGATTATGGTTGACCGCTTAGGCTGGAACACGTTCGGCTACAACCATGCGTAGGGAATTGTCTGCCAGTCATCCATTGTGTGATCTCATTGATGACCAGAGATGATACCCCATTCCCATTCCCCCTTCTTCAAGACAGAAGTAAGGCCCGAAACAACGATAACATTCCGCCCGTGCCCGAAGATGATATCACTCTTCTCCCGCGAATTATGCCTGGTTTTGATCTGGAACGCAAGGTAATCATACAAAAGTAGACAGTCGGGTACCTCTGATAGTGCTTCTACAAGTCGTGGGGCTTATTTGACGTTGATGAAGTTGAGCCAATAAAATTCAACGAAAATGCCTGGAAGCACATTGTGCTCGACGAAAGCTCAAAGGTGAGACCAATCAACTAAAATATTTGTTGGGTTGCTCATTATGGCAGGATGTCATTGAAGGAGTTGTGGGTTCATTCGACTTCAGCAAGGAGGCCATGGCAGATGAAGAACAAACGGGCTTGGTAGGTCGAGTTATCTGTTCGTTCAAACATGTCACGGTGCACCTCTCGCTGGCAGGTTGTACTCCTGCATGGACCATCAGGGACCGGCAAAACAGCGACCGTTGAAGCTATCGCGGAACATTTTAGACGACCATTGTACTCCCTCGCAGCATGTTCCCTTCCGTTGGACATGACCTTACTTGTGGACACGTTGACATCCCGTCTGGATGTATGTTCATCGACTGCTGTCCACCTTAATGCAAATTTATTATTCTCACAGGCAGCAAGATCGTGGAATGCCATAGTTTTGATTGAAGCTGGGGATGTGCGGTCTTTCGCATGTTCTATTCAGTCATGAGTTGACTTTTATCCAGATTCTCATGCAGACCCAGAGACACGAGCCAATAGTGCGTATTAGCTGTCTCTGTCTTATGCTACCCTGACCTGCGATCAGATGGAGGAACATATCCGCATCTCGACGATACTCGAATTCTTCGAGCAGCATCGGTGCATTGTATTTGTTACCGCGAGGACTACATGTACTGCATACATGTCGCATTTTGCTATGAGTACAGGTTTTATTTGCCAATATATCAATCCCATGCTCACCTGTTACTCTTACAGCTATCCAGTATCCTGAATTAGATGGCGATTCCCGCCAAATCATGTGGACCAATATGCTCTCAGGGGAAGCAAACAATATATCTCGCCGAGACATTGAGGAACTGTCCAGAGTTGCAGTCAATGGTAAGTAGCCTCGCCCTCTTGTAGACGGTCGTTGCAATATTTGGCAGGTCGGGCAATGAGGAACATTCACACGATGGCCAAAGCATTGGCGCGTTCTAGGTACTTGTCTTCATTTACCATGAGATTTCTGATTGATCAAACATCACAGTAAACAACCTCTATCTCTATGCCATTTGAAGACTGCTGCGAAAACACAAGGTCAGGTTGAAGGTGCAGGATATCATCTTTACTGGTGACCTAGTCCAGAACCGTTTATTAAATATACCCTTTAACTGCAAGGATGTGGATGGACAATATATGAGACTCTCAATACAGACGTAATGTAGAGCGGTTTTTTTGGATCTATTGACTATGGATGATGTAGCAAGTGTGATTGTCACCGATCAGTAAATCGCGAGGGAGCACAAACTTGACAACTTGAAAGTAACAGACTTAATGGAATCACGTGAGTCCTTGCATCATCACATGATTTACTGATATCATGACTTTAATACATCCTTTCAAATTCAAAGTCTACTTCCAAAATGTCATCTGCAGCGTCCTCATCGGACTCTTCTAGCCCACCACAGGTCAAGAGAAAAAGAGTTACCGAAGAATGTGATGATGCAGCGCACGAAACAGACACAGCAGATAACACACCAGCAGTCCCAGATGACAGTGTCGTGTTGTCTCACGCCGAAAAACGCAGACAGAAGAAAAAAGATCAGGAAGCTCAAGATCGGTCATCGAAAAAGAGAAAGGTGACGGATGGTTCAGTAGCTGGCGTCTCTTCGAAGGACTCGAAGCCTACTAGCAATAGCAAGCTGAAACGTCAGAATTCGGTCTGGGTGGGCAATCTATGGTTCAAGACTACCCCAGATGCACTGCGAGAGTTCTTTGATGGCGTCGGGGAGATCACGCGAATACACATGCCCACAAAAAAGGGAACCAAAGGAGAGAATATGGGGTGAGCAAAATTGTTTCCCTGCTAAATGTGTAGTACTGAAGACAAGGTAGCTTTGCCTACGTCGACTTTGCTACGCCAGATGCCAAAGTCACAGCGATAACCCAGTCCGAACGAGAGCTTCACGGTCGGAATTTACTGGTCAAAGACGGTATGTATGTTTGTGGTTTACCCTACACAGTTGATGTTTAAGCTTGCATTCGTGTATGTGCAGGAAATGATTTTGCGGGCCGTCCCACGACTACACCAGCGGCGGCAACACAAGAGGACGCTAAGGGTCCTTCTGCAGGCAAATCAGTGAGCGGCTTAACGAAGACTCAACAAAAGATTCTGCGTGTACAGAAGCAGCCTCCTGCACAAACATTATTCCTTGGAAATCTTGGTTTTGATACTACTGTGGAGTCGATTCGTGAACTCTTCGAGGCTCACAGACACTCGCAAAAGGCTGGAAAGGGCGTCAAAGCGAATGACGCCGAGCCTAGTGCCGGGGAGGAAAACAATGACACGAAAGATGTTTGGTTACGAAAGATCCGCATGGGAACTTTTGAAGACAGTGGTGCATGTAAAGGGTGAGTGATTTGTCGTACAAGGCGCATGTAATGCTAACGGAAGCATACAGATTTGCCTTTCTTGACTTTACCAACACCGAACATGCAACTGCCGCCCTGATAAATCCTCGTAATCACCGTCTCAATGGTCGAGATCTAGTTGTGGAATATGCCTCTGCTGATGCAGTCCGTCGAGGCGGTGGTCCAAGATTACAAAGTGAACACAAAAGCGGTCCTGGAAAAAGACATGGTGGTCGGCAACCCGACGCTGAGTCGCGTCCACGAGCTCAATCGCGCCCAGGAATGCGCGGGGAAAATGAGAAAGAACATAACACACAACAAGATGACGCAGAACCAATACGGCGGAACCAAAAGGAGGGTCCACGACATATAAAAACTGACAGGGTTCGAGGACGTCCGAAACCTGGTGCCGCACTGGCCCAGGCGCCACGTGAATCTGCTGCTATCATACCCAGCCAGGGTCAGAAGATTGTGTTCTAGGATATTACGATAGCAAAGGATAGCGAAAGACGCAGCATTGTACACCCCCTAATGGTAGATAGCTTCGCAAAAATTCCGTTGTCTACATGGACATACAGAATGCACTTTTTCCAGTTCATGAATATTCTTCGTCATCCTGAACCATCCCGACGTTGAATTCTGCGCAGAGATCCCACCGAGAGCCTGCAGCAGCAGCTGAAACATACTTGACGAAGCGCATAACGCCCTCGTCCCGCAGAACGAGAAGGAGTGTGTTAAAGCTAGGCTGAACAGTTAGCAAAGTGCTCTCGTCCTCATCGTCTTCCTGCTCCCCGGTCCCTGGATCACTGTCATGGTCTTGTGAGCCAGAAGCATCGTTCACTTGGTGTTTTTTGCTCGACCCGGAACGATAGACCGCTGGATCATCTTCCTCGTCATGGGGCGCCATGTAACACTTGATAACGAATAAGTCAGCAAAACGCTGATGAGGAAGATATTGGCCGAACCTCCCAGCCTCCCCAGTCCCCGGCCTGCCAACCATGCGGCTTTTCGTCCTTTTCGTCCTCTTCGTTCGCCTTCGACTTGCCATTTGATCGCGTCTCATTTTCTTCAACTTCTACTTGTGGCGTCAATCCCAACACTACGTCCAATCGCGACTCATCCCCCTCACTCGTTGCAAGAGTGTAGTCCAAGCCCGGTCTAAACCTTCTCGCTTCTACAGCATAGCTCAGCGGCAACAAATTTGTCAAGATGCTTAGCCAAGCACGAAACGCGTCGCTTGGGAAAACTTCATCTTGCAACTGACGAAGGATTGTGTCTGATTCACGTGGGGACTCCGTTGTTTTTTGCAGCGTACAGTAACGCCATTTGTGTGGTGGACCCCGCGCAGACCATGCACCAGAGACACCAGCAGTGTGTGGTGGTACCCTCCCCTGGCGAGTCTCACCATCAAGACCATCTGCTTGGTCTGCCCTACGCAGGTCAGGTTCAAGTTTCGATATGAGAGACGCAGAAAGGAAATGGTGAAGTTCAATACTCGACTCCGCGACAAAACGTGCCATCAACGCCTTCATCGTGCGTGTTTGAAGGTAAACTGGGTTAAGGAACTTTGCGAGGTAGGACATATATTCTCTTCGGAGCGGTCCATCTGGATGGGGTGGCGCTGGATCAGGGTATTCAATAAAAGTGGTAGAGCTAGATGTCTGCAGTGGTCCTGATGAGACGAATGCACAAACAATACATTTTTCCAAGACACACCAACTGTTCTCGTGAGCTTTTCAGCTCAGGAACTGCCTGACCAGCTTGATATCCCTCTTCGCCCTCTTGTGCTGCATGAAACCAGCCACTTATGCTAAGTCTTGCCGTGCCATCTCCTCCTATCACCACTTCTTCCACAGAATGGAAGCTTTTGCCTGGTTGCACTTCGAAGAAAATGAATTGATTCCAGCTTGGAGGGATGGCTTTGCATGGTGCAGCTTCAGGCTCGGGGATCCCGTCGACGCTGGGTTGAACAGGATACAGCTCTAAAGCACCTCCCCATTCTTTTTTCCACTCCTGACCGTATGGCAGTGGCATATAGAGGATGTACGATACGCGCCTGGTTCCAATCACATCGTCGTGGTTAAGCAGGTGACACCCCTGCGTATACGAGTTGACAGACATGTCCTGTTTCGTTCCGGAGAGTGGTCCACATCCAGTGATAGATTGGATGAACTTGCGGAACTCTGAAGAATAGAGTGCATCGCGGAGAGCGAGGAGGTTTGGAAAGAGTGCAAGTTGAGCTTCAGAGAGGTACGAGAGTGATGCGAGGTCCCCGGTTTGATTGACCTAGGAAAAAGACGTCGGATAACAGATAGCCAGTGGGATCGAGGCTCACCTTGTATATGTCTGTCTCCTTCTCAGTGAAGCTCAGTTCCTTGATACATTCGTCCTTTACATTCTTGAGAAGATCGTCCTGGAAAAGCTTTTCGATAATCGCATATTTGAACGGTTCACTGCTAGCGTAAGCCTGATGCAGCTGCTGAACATTTTCTGGCCCAAAGAGACCAGTATAGAAGCGCAACTCGTGGTCCACGGTCGATGTCGACGAGGAATGGGTCGTTTTTAATCGTTTTAGAAGCGAATCCGAAGAAATCTCAGGCGAAGGAGACCGCTCGCGAACATGGGCCATTATCTTCTGTTGAAAGTTTGGTGAGGAAGCGATGCCTTCCAGTTGGTCGGTCGAATGACCTTGTGTAAATTTGAAATTTGGATCTACATCAGTCTACAATGTACATGAGTCATGTCCATCGATATCATTATCGCATTTGATGTAATCACTACCACAATGCTCTACGACTTCAAATGATTCCCCCTCGAATACAAACTCTGCGCTACATGACCCTGATACTCCTGCTTCCTGATCACGTCCACATCTCGCACATACATAGCAGCTCTCGTCCACTTCGCGTGTCATCTTTCCGTTTGACCTGGCATAAAGTCGGTGTCGACCTTGGACAGAATGTTCTTCAAGTTTGGTAAAACGGAGGAGAGGAAGGCGGCAACAGCTAACGGATTCTCGATTAGCGATGCCCTGATAGAGAGTGCGGTGATCTTGCTATTGACTAGTACTGGTACCTCGGGCTATATGACGTGGCGTCCATGCAGACTGGCAAACCCATCCAGGGTGATTCGAGGACGGGCTGACGTTGTCCACTTGCCCTCATTGCCCAGGCGTAATTTTGTGAGCTTGGGCCACGATTTCGTCCCCTCAATTTCACCTGTACATAGGCTATGGTCCAAGGGGCGTTCACCTACTAATAACGTCCTTAACTGGTTCATGACGTCAGGAAGAAATAATTGATCATCGGGCACAGCCGGAGCTAGGCGCCGTGGCGCTGCAAGGCCCTTAGGCCTTTGAGTCTCGGTCACTTTTCTTCTGCCCGAGCATCTGTGCACGCATTTTCGCCGCAGTTCGCCTCAGCCTCAAGATCCTGCTTCTCCCATTTTGAGAATGCAGGGAACCCCGGACTAGATGGTCCCTCGGCCACACCAGGAATCAATGGTGGAGCCGGTCTAGAGATGGGTTTCGTCCACCAGACTGCGAACAGCGGACAAGTGCTGCGGAATAAATCTCTATGAAGGGGTTTGACCAAACAAATACCATCTGAGCGCTGATCACTCCCGCTTTTCACACAAGTTCAGCCTGACGATTGTGATCGCTTTCGTTGTGCCTATACATATGTATGTATTTCGTCACGTATAAGTAACTTACCCGCACCTATGAATCAAGCTTCTTGCATGATGAACAATGTGAAAGTTTCTCTAGCCCGATTATAACAATTAGCGTTGCCTTGAGGCTTGTGGTCAAGGGTCTTTGAGCGCTTGTCAAATGGTTCTATCGCCTTTTCTTTCTTCTCTCTACTAATTCTTGCATCCAAATAAATCCCTCAGGCTGATCCCAATCTTTGACTGTTCGCAATGAGCGATGGCCACAGGCTGAAGCCTCCTCCAGAGGCATCTGGATCCAGAGAAGCAACTGCTGGCGAGATCTCGGTGCGTGCACTCATGGGATCACTATCGACGAGCGCTAATAACATCGTCGCTGCCTGTGACGCATCTTTCATCCAGAGCCAGCCCCGTAGCGCATTCTGTCAGGCCCTGCGGAAATTTAAGAAGAATGTGACTAAAAAAGTTTCTGTAGGTCGACCTGAATGCTGAGGGGGCTAGAGTATAGCTGATATTGTGCAGAAGCGCTTCAAGCGTTCCCGCCACCAAACCCCTGCTATCCCGAACGCAGATCATGAAGGTGTTTCATCGAATCAGAATATTGAAGTGAGTAGTCATTATGTCCATCCTGAACTTGTCTGAGGTCCACCCAGGATGCGTCGCGTCTGCATCCTTTCGATGGTGACAAGCCTGTCACATCTGAGAATCCCAGTGGTTGTGTGAACCAAGGAGCGCCCGGAGAACCCGCTTTGAAGGTATTTACGCTAAACGATCTATTTTTCGTCTCTGACTTCTGGTGGGCGCACAGGATCAGGCTGCTTTGTCTGGCGTGGAGGAAGATCCTGATCCCCAATCAGTTCATGCTGCACTTCAAGCTGCCGGTGAGGGTATAGAAGGTATGGGACTACTCGGCAAACGTATAAAGTCTGTGGCATCCGCAGCCAAGGATGGCCCAGCAGGTCTCGATGCCGTAGACAATTTACAGGCCACATCTCTTCAACCACTCAAAATTTTTGACACCGTCATTGCGGAACTTGCAGATGTATGGCCACTGTCTTATGTTGGAAGCGAGCTAATTAAGTTGCATAGGTACATCCTTATGCAAAGATGACGCTGGGTGTGCTGTCTGCTGCATCCAAAGTGCGTGTAGTTTTGCCCTCTTCGTTTAGCAGTTGTCGACTCTATGCAGATTATTCTCGCTCAAACGAAACGCGACCAATCGGTACAATCTCTTCTCGATAAATTAGGAGAAGTTTACTGCTTCATGTCACAAAACGACACTCTTGGCCAGATTTCATCCAAGCGCAATACTGCTGGACGGATCGCCCAGCAGACTCTAGAGTGCGCGTGTTTCATCAGGGACTACTCGAAGACAAAGAGCTTTTGTAAGTCATCGAGCTCTTGCACTCTACATATTATGAATCTTGTATCATTATCACAGGGAAGAGACTCGGGAAAAATACTATCTCGAATACAAATGATCTGATTACACGGTACAACAAGGCTTTGGATGACCTTATGCAACAATTTCGGGACCAAGGTATTCGGGACATAGCCGATCTTGTCCGTTATACGAGTAAGGATTCGCAGGTACTTTTGACTATGCATCCACTCATGCCCCTTCAGGTGACGAACTAGATGAGAAAATGGATCTCAGCGGTATGCCTTACGCAGAGGGCGCGGGACTAAATACCACGAAACAATGCCTACCAGAGACGCGCACGGCCATTCTCTCACAGATCACTGAATGGATCGACGGCAGGGGTGGTGCTACTCAGCGTGTGCTGTGGCTATCTGGCCCTGCAGGAACGGGCAAATCAGCCATCGCTCACACAATCGCCAACTGGTCCAACGACTTGGGATGGCTTGGTTCATGTTTCTGCTTCGACCGGGACCCTGCAGCCGCTAATCGTCATGAAAAAATCTTCTCCACTATCGCTCGCGACCTCGCTGACCGTGATCCGGAGATGAGACGAACATTGGCAAATGCAGTTGAACATGCAAATGTGCTCAAGAACACAAAAGATATCACCCAGCAGTGGCACAAGCTGTTTATGGAACCGCTGAAGAAGTTTTCTGGGTCGAGTGTGGAACCTGTCTTAATTGTGATTGAGGCGCTGGATGAGAGCGGCGGATTCGAGACACGGCGTGACCTTCTTCGCATACTTGCCGGTACACTCGAGGGCGATGGTCTTCCCCAAATTACCGAACTCCCATCCAACTTTCGGATTCTCGTCACGTCTCGCCCGCTTCATGACATCACCTCCGAATTTCGGGATGCTCCATATATTCGACGGTTATCCATGGAGGACAAACCGGAAGAAGACTCGAAGAGAGACATCCGTACTTTTGTGTCTCACAAGTTGAAGAAGCTGCCTGATCTTGGGCCCAAAGAGTTTGGAGACCTGGCTGAGAAAGCTGGTGGACTATTCGAGTGGGCGCGTCTTGCATGTGGATACATCCAACCACCCCCTCCTGGCATATTCCCAATTGAGCGCTTAAAGACTGTCGTGTCCTACGATCATGGAAACCGGGAAAACTTGTTGTATGGCATGTATACCTTCGTTTTGGGAGACAACATGGGGAAGGACAGATACACAGAAATCGGGTATCAGCGAGCGCTATCAAGGTTCCATTCCGTGATGGGACAAATACTTGGCGCGGCCGAACCCCTCCCTTTACATGCTCTAAATGCCATGCGGAGCCATTTTCCAGATGAAAAGAAGCAATATAAAGTGGAACTCGTGGTAGCACACATGGGCTCGCTGCTAAGCGGCACCACCAACTCATCTAGCCCCATCCGACCCATTCACGCATCCTTCCGCGAATTCCTAACAGACAAATCATCCAGCGGAGACTTTTTCGTGGAGATATCGAACGCGCAAAGCAATCTTGCTTTTGCGTCACTTGGAGTGATGGAAGATGACCTTCGCTTCAACATATGTCATTTAAAGTCTTCATACCTCCCTAATAGCAAAGACACTGAGCTGCCGGATAGAGTCGCAACGTGCATTCCCTCATATCTGTCCTATTCCTGTCGGTTTTGGGCTACGCACGTACGAAAAACGAACTTCGACACGGAGCTCGCAAAGGAAATAGGAACATTCTTCGACAGTGAGCGGCTACTTTTCTGGTTTGAAGCACTCGGCCTTCTCGATGAACTCAGCGTTGCAGTTGCTGTGCTGCCGATCATTCCCCAGTGGCTGAAGGTGAGAACAGAGTCCCCTGGTGGTGTTAGGCGAAGTGCTTACGCGCAAATACAGGACCGACTTGGCTATCAAAATCTCTTGTCCAGTGCAACGGATGTGCAGAGATTCGTCCACGTGTTTGGTGGGATTATTTCGCACAGCACGCCCCATTTGTATGTCTCAGCGCTGCCATTTTCCCCCATCAAGTCCACGATAGCTACAAAGTTTACTACAAGATTTCCGAACACTCTTCGTCTGATACATGGACGTCTTGTGAACTGGACGGCTATTCAGACCGTGATCAGTGGGCACGCTAGTGCGGTTTTGTCAGTCTCGTTTTCCCCTGATAGCACTCCTATCGTGTCTGGTTCTACGGATGCCACTGTCCGGCTGTGGAATGCAGCGACGGGGGAGTCAGTGGGCGAGCCCTTCCAAGGGCACACTGATTCGGTTGTGTCAGTCCCGTTCTCCCCCGATGGCACTCGCATCGTGTCTAGTTCTTTGGATTGCACTGTCCGGCTGTGGAATGCAGCGACGGGGGAGCCATTGTGCGTGCCCTTCCGCAGGCACACTGATTGGGATACGTCAGTCTCGTTCTCCCCTGATGGCACCCTTTCAAGGGCACACTGATTGGGTTTCGTCAGTCTCGTTCTCCCCCGATGGGACTCGCATCGTGTCTGGTTCACATGATCTCACTATCCGGCTGTGGAATGCAGCGACGGGGGAGCCATTAGGCGGGCCCTTCCGAGGGCACACTGATCGTGTTTCGTCAGTCTCGTTCTCCCCCGATGGCACTCGCATTGTGTCTGGTTCAGACGATTCCACCGTCCGGTTGTGGAATGCAGCGACGGGCGAGCCATTGGGCGAGCCCTTCCAAGGGCACATTTATCCGGTTTTGTCAGTCTCGTTCTCCCCAGATGGCACTCGCATCGTGCCTGGTTCTACGGATGCCACTGTCCGGCTTTGGAATGCAGCGACAGGGGAGCCATTGGGCGAGCCCTTTGAAGGGCACACTCGTCATGTTTGGTCAGTCTCGTTCTCCCCCGATGGCACTCGCATCGTGTCTGGTTCTTTGGATTCCACTGTCCGACTTTGAAATGCAGAGATGGTGGAGCCATTGGGCAAGCCCTTCCAAGGGCACACTGGTTTAGTTTTGTCAGTCTCGTTCTCCCCCGATGGCACTTGCATCGTGTCTAGTTCTTGGGATTCCACTGTCCGGCTATGGAATGCAGCGACGGGAGCTATTGGGTGAGCCCTTCCAAGGGCACACTGATTCGGGTTACTCAGTCTCGTTCTCCCCCGATGGCACATCGTGTCTGGTTCTTGGGATTCCACTGTCCGGCTGTGGAATGCAGCGACGGGCGAGCCATTGGGCGAGCCCTTCCCAGAGCACACTCAGCCAGTTGTGTCAGTCTCGTTCTCCCCCGATGGGACTCGCATTGTGTCTGGTTCACATGATCTCACTATCCGGCTGTGGAATGCAGCGACGGGGGAGCCATTAGGCGGGCCCTTCCAAGGGCACACTGATTGTGTTTCGTCAGTCTCGTTCTCCCCCGATGGCACTCGCATTGTGTCTGGTTCAGAAGATAAAACTGTCCGGCTGTGGAATGCAGCAACGGGGGAGCCATTGGGAGAGCCCT
>MU177898.1:232441-267000 GCA_016695465.1 Suillus americanus
CCGGCTGTGGAATGCAGCGACGGGCGAGCCATTGGGCGAGCCCTTCAAGGACACACTGATTCGGTTGAGTCAGTCTCGTTCTCCCTCGATGGCACTCGCATTGTATCTGGTTCTTCGGATTCCACTATCCGGCTGTGGAATACAGCGATAGTGCAACAATTCCAGGAGCACACTGAGATTCACTCTTCCGCATTATCTTTGGATAGACGTCCCGCCACACCTTGCAAACACGATACTACCATGCCAACCAATACTTGGAACAATCGCGTCATCTGCTTCTCATCAAGCTTGGAGCATGCATTGCACAACCCTGCTGAGCCGCTCGAGGGCACCTCTCATCATGATCTTAATTCAACCCCTGTCTTGCTGAAAGTGGATGTCTCGCTGGAAGATGGTGGATGGATGGTAGAACCCAATCGTCGGCTACTTTTCTGGGTACCGCCCGCTTCCCAACGAGAACCATTTTATTCTCCTGGGACTGCATTATTGATTCCCAGTGGGCTAGAGATTGATTTGAGTCGCATGGCTCATGGAGAACACTGGTCAAATTGCCGAGATGTGTTAGTTCTTAGCCTTGACCGTCCCTCATAGTTGCTAAAGCGATACTTCTAGCTCTACTTGCTGATGATCAAATTGTAGCAATACCGAGTGTACAGTTTTGTTCTGTGTCTGTCAATCCTACATCTGGCATCGAGTTTGAATTTGAGGTCGTTCAAGTGAGATGACCCACCAAAAATGAGACTGGGTATGACTTCAAATACCTCGTTAGTTCGTCCGAGTGCATACCGAGGACTACTACGAATCAAGTGATTCCATCAGAGATGCTGTTGCGGGCTGGTCACCCCTACAAACTTGTTGTGCCAGTCGATGATCATACCGCTCTTGAGCCTGAGTGACCGTCATTGCAGAGATGAATGATGACCTTCGATTCGAATCTTACGGTAGCCCTCGCCTCCTTTCATGTCAAGCATCGTCCTCCAGTGACTCTCCCAGTGACTCAGTATCTCACGAACGGGTACTGATCGAGTCTTAATCACCTAAGTCTGACTTCATCTGAAACCTTGAATTATTACAGACAGCAGACATCGTGGTACAACGGCAACCAGAACCTGTATAGATCGGCGTGCTTCACCGTCAGTGATATTGGACGCATTCAGGATCTTTGGTTAGAATGATGGTGGGCTGTATGAAGTAGCCCTTAGAGTCATCACCTGTAGCATCAGTAAATTCACACATTCCTTAATGTCCTTAATCAGCTTATCTCACCTATCTCAAAACTTGTTTTCTCTCTCTCACATCATTCACCTGGCATATCTTGTATTTTTTAATGTGAAACACAATAAAACATGTCCATTAATACATTTCAACATTTTTTTTCTTAATACATTCAAGTTGAAATTTCGGACAAGTAGATCCACTTTCAACAAGGTGGTTAAGTGTGAATAAGTCTGTTTAAGGGCAAAATAAGGAATGTGTGAATTTCCTGATGAGGACCATGAGAAAAGTTGCAGATAGTTCATACTAACCGCCTTACAGGCGCCTCCGACAAAAACCTCCCCATCCCTGGCTTTTGGATGAAGGTCATTATTGTGACATAAGCCCTACAACCTCTGCAATGTTGTTCAGTGACCAGTCATAGCCTGATGCATACAAATGGAATGCACGTCACGGGTCCCATAAAATTGCTGAAGTCTGATGGTGGCCCGACTCTGATTTTCGCAACCTCAGACAGGAGCACACCTTTGAACTTAGATGACTCACTAAAGCGAAGAGGAAACATATACCCGTGACAGTGCAGAACATTTTTTCCTGCACACATGCCTATCAATCTTGCGCGCCACTCATACACACGATGTGCGCACCTTGATTATCAGAGCCGCCTCGAATGCTGCATTTCAGATCCTTGCCGACTTGTGGATGATATAGAAATTCTTTCCTCCTGTCTCACCGACGATTCTCGGTACCCTTTTGTACTTGTCTAGGTTTGCGGCGGCAATGTCTTTCAGATATTCATAGCTTCTTGAACATAAAGGTGCGGCTGCTTGTGAAATGATAGACCATTGACCAAGTATGACTCTAGTAGCTATGAAGGTTTCCATTTGTGTTGCTGACGAGCACGGGAACTATGATGATGTAGGTGTCCTCCCTTCGCGGTCTCTGGATCTCGTCCTCTGGTGAATACTTGAATCCTTGATGTGTCACCTCCTGGACCAAGGAGAAATGGGATTTCCTTCTGGTCTGCAACTGTGTCTGGGCGGTGCATGGCCTGCCTCGCATCTCAGTCCATTGTTTCCACATTGACGGGACAACTGCACTTCTTCTCCGCAATAAGTCTCCACACATTGTCAAAGTCATAGGCCGCTGATCCTCAAATTCCTTTGCATCTATTGGAGCACATTGCACTTCTCCATGCAGAGCTCCTTGTACCCAAGTTATCTCCCCTTCTTGCCTGCTCTTCACGCAGCAGCATTCAGGATCTGTAGCGTTCCGTCTTTTCTGTCTCGTTTGTCATACTCTTTGTCTGGGTTGTGTCCCTCTTCCTGTTCCGATGCGCATTTCATTGGCTCTCGACGTGTCCTTCGTCCTGTTATGGGTGGTCTCTTTGTGGCCTCCTCACAGTTCACCTTTGGTTTTGGACTGATGTACTGATTTCCCTCATAGCATACAATGCATGTACCATGTAGTTAGTCCGTACCCAAAGCACGCAGGCACAACTTGCACATTTTCTCTCATATGCAGGATCTCTTCTCCCCTCTTCTAGAGATTCGTTAGCACGAGACGTTTCGGCCTCGGGATTGACCCCTGAACAAGAATGTGGTGCTTCCAGTCCCAGTCCCACTACCAAAACCAAATGCACTAGGCATAGGTGATGACGGTTTGCCAAAGACCGTTCGCTGAAGTACCCATCAAGGATGCAAACACAGGCATCAATGATGCAGGTGCAGTAGAAGCATCGGTGCCGGATGAAGAAGGCGCTGCGGTGTCTTCTTCCCAAACAAAAATATAGAAGAAGTGATATTGCTTGATGGGGGTGCAAATGGTGACAGCTTCACGTTATCTGCAGGCTCGGTTGACCCATTGCTGAACACGAAAGCGCCTGGCTGGGCACTGCCAAATATGACAGGAGATCCGGCAAGAGTTATAGAGAATGTATTGCTCAATGTAGCATTGTCAAAGACACTCTTGGGAGTCGATATAGACGTGCTGCGTCACCACTGGGCTGTGGAGCACTGCACTTCTAGAAGATATTGCTTGAGACGCCGTTTGCATATATACCAAAGCCAGAACCACCGAAGACTAGAGGTGTAGAAGCGCCAGTCTTGCTTCTATCTTCCTTGGTAGCATTTGCGGCGCCAAAGATCGATCATGGCTTGTCCGTCTTCGTCGCATCACCACCCGACAATAAACCTGTGGCAAAGGCTGATGTCCCCGACGGTGCTCCAAAGCTTGGCATTGACTTGGGTGCTGATGAAGCATCTGTGAAGCCAGATACTGAACCACTGGAGAGCGAACCAAACGAAAATTTGGGCATCTCAGTCTCAGTCTCGACTCTCTACTCCTTTGAGCTTGGGTGCATCCAAGGTCTCAGCAGTGACATTGCCACCAGAACCAGATGCCAACATGAGCTAACCGGTCCAACGGGAACTTTTGCGGTGAACTCGCTCCCAAGGGACTGGATTGAGAAGTAGCCACCGAGAACACGAATAAAGGACTAGTCTGTTTTGCGGCATCGGCAGCAGCTGCGGTAGGGGGAGATATAGCAGTAGGCCTGGGGGTCGTGCTAGCAGACTTCTTGCCAAAGTCAAACTTCAGTGGGACATGTGCGGATGGAGCAGAAGCCGGGACACCGTTGCTTGAAAGTGCCCAAATATCGACAGTGGGTTAGCTTGTGCCGATGTAAATGTTGGCACCAAGGAAGGTAGTACACTTGGTTTTGCGAAGGGGAATGGTGCCAGTTGGCTGGTTTCCGTGCTTGATGCCGCACACGCAGAGAAGGGATTAGTGGTGCAGCAAAGAGTAGCTGTGCAAGCGTAGGACCAAAAGAAAATGAAGGAACTGCGGTTACTACAGGTGCAGGTGCCGATGGGTGCATTCGGCTTGGTGAAAAATTTGGGTAGAGGGTGCAGATGATATGGTGGTGGTGGTGGTGGTGGTGGTGGTGGTGGTAGGAGATTGTGTCGTGGGCGGGCCAAATGAAGACGCTGGTGCTGCGGGGGCTGCTTGTGGACTCTGTGGATTAGACGAGGACTGGGCTGGGTTTATTGGCAGCAGGAGCTGCAGCATTGAGGCCGTAGGCATAAGACTTGCAGGAGCAGTGGACTTTGAGGCATCTGTGTTCGTTGAAGTATTACCAAATGAAAATAATGATGATGTCGGCTTTGTCTCAGTACCGCCAGATTGGATGCAGCAGGAGGTGAATGGGCACAGCCGGAGCTTTAGAGCCTAGCTCAGGCGCCGTAGCGCTGGTCGGAAGGTCCTTGATTGCGGGTCTCTCCTTTCAGCACCCTGGACCATGCACACATCTTCGCCATCACCTCAGCCTCAAGACCTCGAAATCCTGCTTCTCCCATTCTGAGAATTCACGGAACCTGGGACGAGATGGGCTCTCGGCCACACCAGGAATTAGTAATGGCCACACATGCATATGTATTTCTTGACAAGTAACTTACTATGATTCAACGCATGATAAACGATGCAAAAGTTTCGCTAGTGCTTACACCACCCCGTCCGTGCAATGCCCTTCATAACTTGAACGTAGCTGAATGATTAGCGCTCTGTAGTCAAGGCTATTTGGGTGCTTGTCAAATGGTTCTACAGCCTATTCTTCGTTCCCACTCATTCTTGCATCCATTTTCCTCAGACTGATCCCAATCTTTGATTCTTCGCAATGAGTGATGACCACAGGCTGAAGCCTGCTCTAGTGGCCTCTGGATCCAGACAAGCAACTGCCGGCGAGACCTCGGTACGTGCCCTCATGAAATCACTATCGACGGGCGCTAATAACGTCGTTGCCTCTGACGCATCCTTCATCTAGAACCAGCCCCGTAATGGATTCAGTCAGGCCCTACGGAAATTTAAGAAGAATGTGACTAAAAGAGCTTCTGTGCGTCAACCTGAATGCTGAGGGAGCTAGATTCATATAGCTGATGTTGTGCAGAATCGCTTCAAGCGTTCCCATCACCAAACCACTGCTGTCCAGAGCGCCGATCATTTAGATGCTTCGTCGAGTCAGAATATTGAGGTAAGTAGTCAGTATTTTCATCCTGAACTTGTCTGAGGTCCACCCAGGATACGTCGCCTCTGCATCCTTCCGATGCTGACAAGCCTGCCACATCTGAGAATCTCAGTGGCTATGTGAACCAAGGAGTGCCCGGAGAATCTGCTTCGAAGGTATTTACGCCAGACGATTTGTTTTTCGTCTCTGATTTCTGGTGGGCGCACAGGATCAGGCTGCTTCGTCTGGTGTGGGGGGAGGTCCTGATTCCAAATTAGTCGATGCCGGACTTCGAGGTGCTCGTGAGGGTATGGAAGATATAGGATCACTCGGGAAACATGTCAAGTCTGTGGCATCCGCAGCCAATGATGGCCCAAAAGATCCCGACACCGTAGACAATTTCCAGACCACATATCTTCAACCACTAAAAATTTTCAACAATGTCATTGAGACTCTTGCGAATGTATGGGCTACTGTTCTTGGTTGGAAGCGAACTAATCAGTTGCATAGGTACATCCTTATGCAAAGATGGTGCTGGGTGTGCTGTCTGGTGCATCCAAAGTACGTATAATCTCGCCCTCCTGTTCAGCAGTTGTTGAATCATGCAGGTTATTCTCGCTCAAACGGAACGCGACCAATCAGTACAATCTCTTCTTAACAAATTAGCACAAATTTACGACTTCATGTCGCAAAAGGACACTCTTAGCCAGATCTCATCCCAGCGCAGTATCGCTGGACGGATCGCCCAGCAGACTCTAGAGTGCGCGGATTTCATCAGGGGCTACTCGGAGAAAAAGAGTTTTTGTAAGTCATTGAGCCATTGCACTCCGCACATTGTGAGTCTTATATCATTGTAACAGGGAAGAGACTCGGGAAAAATGTTGCCTCGGAGACCGATGATCTAATTGGACGGTACAACAAGACTCTGGATGACCTTGTACAGCAATTTCGGGACCAAGCTGTTCGGGACGTAGCTGATCTTGTCCGGTTCACAAGTGAGGATTTGGACACGCTTCTGACTTTCCATGCACTCATACCGCCTCAGGTGATGAACTGGGTGAGAAAATGGATCTCAGTGGTATGCCTTACGCAACGGGCGCGGGACTAGATACCACGAAACAATGCCTACCAGGGACGCGTACTGACATTCTCTCCCAGATCACTGAATGGATCAGCGATAGTGGAGATGCTGCTCAGCGTGTGCTGTGGCTATCTGGCCCTGCAGGCACGGGAAAATCAGCCATCGCTCACACAATCGCCAACTGGTCGGACGACTTGGGATGGCTTGGTTCGTGTTTCTGCTTCGACCGGGACCCTGAAGCCGCCAAGCGTCATGAAAAAATATTCTCCACCATCGCTCGCGACCTCGCTGACCGTGATCCGGAGATGAGACGAACATTGGTGAATGCAGTCGAACATGCAAATGTACTCAAGAACACAAAAGATATCACCCAGCAGTGGCGTAAGCTGTTTATGGAACCGCTAAAGAAGTTTTCTGGGTCAAGTGTGGAACCTGTCTTAATTGTGATAGAAGCGCTGGATGAGAGCGGCGGAGTCGAGACACGGCGTAATCTTCTCCGCATACTTGCCGGTACACTGGAGCGTGAAGGTCTTCCCCAAATCACCGAACTCCCATCCAACTTTCGGATTCTCATCACCTCTCGCGCGCTTCGTGATATTGACGACGAATTTCGGGATGCTCCACATATTCTACGGTTATCCATGGACGACATTCCAGAGAAAGACTCGAAGAGAGACATCCGTACTTTTGTGTCTCACGAGCTGAAAAAGGTGTCTGGTCTTGGGGACAAAGCGTTCGCAGTCCTCGCTGACAAAGCTGATGGACTATTCGAGTGGGCACGTCTTGCATGCGAATACATCCAAAAACCCTCTGCTGGCTCATACCCAATCGAACGCTTTACTGCTGTCGTGTCCCATGATCATGGAGAGCGGAAAAACTTGTTGTATGGCATGTACAAGTTCATTTTAGGAGAAAACGTGGGGAAGGACAGCACAGAAATCGGGTATCAGCGAGCGCTAGCAAGGTTTCATTCTGTGATGGGACAAATACTTGGCTCTGCCGAACCCCTCCCTTTAAATGCCCTGAATGCCATACGGCGCCGTTTTCCGGACCAAAGCGAGCATTATGAAGTGCAAGTTGTGTTAGCAGATATGGGATCGCTGCTAAGCGGCACCACCAACTCATCTAGCCCTATCCGACCCCTTCACGCATCCTTCCGCGAATTCCTGATAGACAAATCATCCAGCGAAGACTTTTTTGTGGAGATGTCGAACGCGCGACGCAATCTTGCGTTTGCGTCACTTCGGGTGATGGAACACGACCTTCGCTTCAACATATGCGATTTAAAGTCTTCATACCTCCCCAATAGCAAAGACATCGGGCTGCCGGATCGAGTCGCAAAGTGCATTTCCTCACACCTGTCTTATTCCTGTCGATTTTGGGCTACGCACGTCCAAGCAACAGACTTCAACATGAAGCTCGCAGAGGAAATAGGATCATTCTTCGATCACGAGCGGCTACTCTTTTGGATTGAAGCACTCGGCCTTCTCAATGAACTCGGCGTTGCAGTTGCTGTGCTTCCAATCATTTCCCAGTGGCTGAAGGTGAGAACAGAGTCCCCGGGTGGCGTCAGTCGAAGTGCTTATGGGCCAATACAGGGCCGAATTGGCTATCAAAATCTCTTGTCCAGTGCAACGGATGTGCAGAGATTCGTCCAAGTGTTTGGTGGGATGATTTTGCACAGCACGCCCCATTTGTATGTCTCAGCGCTGCCATTTTCCCCCATCAAGTCCACGATAGCTACCAAGTTTACTACAAGATTTCCGAACACTCTTCGTCTGATACATGGACGTCTTGTGAACTGGACGGCTATTCAGACCGTGATCAGTGGGCACATTGGTCCGGTTTGGTCAGTCTCGTTCTCCCCCGACGGTACTCGCATCGTGTCTGGTTCAAGGGATTCCACTGTCCGGCTGTGGAATGCAACGACAGGGGAGCCATTGGGCGAGCCCTTCCGAGGGCACACCGATCGGGTTTCGTCAGTCTCGTTCTCCCCCGATGGCACTCGCATCGTGTCTGGTTCAAGGGATCTCACTGTCCGGCTGTGGGATGCAGTGACGGGGGAGCCATTGGGCGATCCCTTCCGAGGGCACACTGATCGGGTTTCGTCAGTCTCATTCTCCCCCGATGGCACTCGCATTGTGTCTGGTTCACAGGATTGCACTGTCCGGCTGTGGAATGCAGCGACGGGGGAGCCATTGGGCGGACCCTTCCAAGGGCACACTCGTTTGGTTTCGTCAGTCTCGTTCTCCCCCGATGGCACTCGCATCGTGTCTGGTTCAGAGGATGACACTGTCCGGCTGTGGAATGCAGCAACGGGGGAGCCATTGGGTGATCCCTTCCAAGGGCACACTAATTCGGTTTGGTCAGTCTCGTTCTCCCCCGATGGCACTCGCATTGTGTCTGGTTCAGAGGATTCCACTGTCCGGCTGTGGAATGCAGCGACAGGGGAGCCATTGGGCGATCCCTTCCAAGGGCACACTGATTCGGTTTGTTCAGTCTCGTTCTCCCCCGATGGCAGTCGCATCGTGTCTGGTTCGCAGGATTCCACTGTCCGGCTGTGGAATGCAGCGACAGGGGAGCCATTGGGCGATCCCTTCCAAGGGCATCCTGATTCAGTTTTATCAGTCTCGTTCTCCCCCGATGGCACTCGCATTGTGTCTGGTTCAGAGGATTCCACTGTCCGGCTGTGGAATGCAGCAACGGGGGAACCATTGGTCGAGCCCTTCCAAGGGCACACTGATTCGGTTGAGTCAGTCTCGCTCTCCCCTGATGGTACTCGCATCGTATCTGGTTCAAGGGATTCTACTGTCCGGCTGTGGAATGCAGCGACGGGGGAGCCATTGGTCAAGCTCCTCCAAGGGCACACTGGTGCAGTTTGGTCAGTCTCGTTCTCCCCCGATTGCACTCACATCGTGTCTGGTTCTTCGGATGACACTGTCCGGCTGTGGGATGCAGTGACGGGGGAGCCATTGGGCGAGCCCTTCCGAGGGCACACTGACTCAGTTTTGTCAGTCTCGTTCTCCCCCGATGGCACTCGCGTCGTGTCTGGTTCACAGGATTCCACTGTCCGGCTGTGGAATGCAGCGACAGGGGAGCCATTGGGCAATCCCTTCCAAGGGCACACTAATTGGGTTCAGTCAGTCTCGTTCTCCCCCGATGGCACTCGCATTGTGTCTGGTTCAGAGGATTGCACTGTCCGTCTGTGGAATGCAGCGACGGGGGAGCCATTGGGCGAGCCCTTCCAAGGGCACACTGATTCAGTTTGGTCAGTCTCGTTCTCCCCCGATGGCACTCGCATCGTATCTGGTTCAAGGGATTTCACTGTCCGGCTGTGGAATGCAGCAACGGGGGAGACATTGGGCGAGCCCCTCCGAGGGCACACTGATTGGGTTTCGTCAGTCTCGTTCTCCCCTGATGGCACTCGCATCGTCTCCGGTTCTTGGGATTCCACTGTTTGCCTGTGGAATGCAGCGACGGGCGAGCCATTGGGCGAGCCCTTCCAAGGGCACGCTGATCCAGTTTGGTCAGTCTCGTTCTCCCCCGATGGCACTCGCGTCGTGTCTGGTTCAGAGGATTCCACTGTCCGGGTGTGGAATGCAGGGATAAAGCAACAATTCCAGGAGCGCACCGAGATCCACTCTTCCGCATTCTCTTTGAATCGACGTCCCGCCACACCTTGCAAACATGATACTATTATGCCAACCAATACTTGGAACAATCGCGTCATTTGCTTCGCGTCAAGCTTGGAGTATGCTTTGCGCAACCCTGCTGAGTTGCTTGAGGGCACCTCTCATCATGATATTAATTCAAACCCTGCCTTTCTGGAAGATGATGCTTCGCCAGAAGTTGATGTCTCGCTGGAACATGATGGATGGATGGTAGGACCCGATCGTCGGCTACTCTTCTGGGTCCCGCCCGCTACCCGACGAGAACCATTTTATTCTCTTGGGACTGTATTAGTTATACCTAGTGGGCTAGAGATTGATTTGAGTCGCATGGCTCATGGAGACCACTGGTTGAATTGCCGAGATGCGTGAGTTCTTAGCCTGACCACCCCTCATAGTTGCTAAATCAATACTTCTAGCCCCACTTGCAGATAATCTAATTGTAGTAATACCGCGTGTGATGTCAATCCTACATTTGGCATCGAGCTTCAATTTGAGGTCATTCAAGTGAGATGACCTGCCGAAAACCAGACTAAGTATGACTCCCTAATACTACCGCTATTTCTTCAGAGCGCATACTTAGGGCTATGAATCAACTTGAAGTGATTTCATCAGAAACGTAGTCACAGTTTCGCGCTGGTCGCCCTTGCAAACCTGCCGTGCCAGTCGATGATGAAAACCCCTAGAACTTGAATCCGAGATCTCATGACAATCGATCTTCGAGAATCTTATGGCAGCCCTACTAGCCTTCTTTCATTTGAAGCTTCATCGATCATCTTCCAATGACTCCCATGGTTCAGTATCGCACATACGGGTTCTCCTGCTACTATGACGTCCCTATCCAGGTCATGACACCAGGAAGAAAGCTAGCTCCTTGGTCGTGGCGCAATGACAGTGTATTACAAGTGTAGGAGTTAGTTAATAGTATTAAGTAGCAGAGACTTACAACCCAACACCAGCCGAGGATCACCTTGACTTATGATATAAACAGTGCTTGTGGCCAAAGCACCACATTCCCGAACACAGATCTTAGTCTAAGAGACGGAGCGCTCAGGAGTCAGTGCGGTTTGGCGAATCGCAAATAACATGCCGGCATCACCAACATCATGATTTGTACGTAACTCAGGTCGTTGTACATTTCTTCTTCAAACGTCCATCCTCGAATGTCTCAACCAATATAAGGGAAACAACATGCACATTGCAGACAGTCGCCAACTTACAAGTCAATTTCATCCCGGCCTCACTGGATATCATTGGTGCGCTGCAAAATATCGTAAGTACCAAGTCACGGTTAGTTGTCGAATTAGGAGTAATAAGCAACTTGAATTGCTTCAGCTTGATCATTCACTATAGCAGCTGATCGCTTGTCTGATGCAATAGTGACCATTAGTAGATGCCAGACCTCGAAACCCCATACTCCAAAGCCTGTTTCCCTACTAACACCAACTACCCTGTTGAGCTCAAAGGCGAGGACATCAGCGCCATCGTCAACGAACGCGAGCAGCAGTTGAATGCAGTGTTGCGCGATATTCCAGCTCTGGAAACAGTCATGGTCGGTATCAAAGATCTTCATCAGTCACTCGTCGAACAGAAAAACAAGATAGTCCAGTCCAGGCATTTGCACAAGGGATTTATATTGGCTCTCTGGCGCTTGCCAACTGAAACCCTATACCACATTTTTCACTATTGTCTCCCCGAACGCAAACATTTGTCGCCGGCATCAAAGCTGGCCCCCATGTTATTGACCAGAATATGCCGACGATGGAGGGAGGTTGCTGTAGGTATGCCCAGTTTATGGTGTAGGTTGTCTGTGGAATTCGACTACAGAGACTGGCAGCGGGCAGCTTTTTGCTATGACTCGTGGCTCGAGAGATCACGCGGGCGTCAGCTCTCAATATCACTCGGGGGCTACCCTTCGACCAACCTATTTCGAAGCTGTCTTCAGTCTTACACCAAGCAAATCGGGTCTCTCTCCTTATTTTCCTTCAGAGCATGCCAATTTGACATTTTGATGGAAGACCTACCAGCACTTCAGGAGCTGGTCGTAGTAGGGAGGAGTCTTCACAGCGCAGCTTTTTCACGATGTATCACTGGAGACTTCCGTCCACTATGCACAGTCTCAAGGTCCTTGACATGAGTCCACCCTTCGACCTCGAGCATATAAGTTCTTGCAGTCCCGTGTGGACCCACCTGACAAATGTCGAAATCACCATATATTTCGCGAATGGAGTCCTGCTCCTACTCCAATTATGTCCCAACCTCTCCTCGACCACGATAGACGTAGCACATGAACCAACAAACCCCTTAGAGTCACTTATGCACACCGGAATCCGGACCTTATACGTCGCCGATACTTATTCTACCACACGCCCAGACTCTTTGTCGGACTTCTTCGATGCTCTATCACTGCCCAATTTGCGCGTTCTCAAAGCTCTCAGGGGTGCCAATGGAGTGCCTCATCGGTTGTTGGTGGCATTTTTGGCCCAGTCAAAGTGCCCCTGGAGAGCCTAATTTTCAACGGTCGGGTGAGGATGACAGACGTCGAGCGAGCGGAATACGTTGCCCTCATTCCTTCCATTGACATTGTAGAGAATCCTAGACGTCGATCTTTCACAGGAGAATCGATCGGGAAAAGTTTTTAGAAATGATGTATTGGCCTGCACAGTCAATCGTTGCGTCGGTTTGTGTCTCACGAGAAATTATTTCTAGCATCGATGAAGCCATATTGCGCATCACGCGCGTGGTACTTTATGCATATGTGTCACGGGCGCGAGTGGGTCTCGACATTTTTACAAACAAGGTAGCACCTGGCGGCGGTCCAGCCTTCCGAGGCGGCCACCGAAGAGAACCTCTAGGTGACAACAAGTGAACTTGGAATCGATACTTGAAGGCCCTGCTCAATCAATATCTTGTCAGCTTTTACGCTGCGTGCATTGTAGCTGAGTCGTGCATTTGTGTTTCTTCTGTGGAGCATGGCATGGCGCGACTTCTCTCTGAAAACGTAAATCCCGAAATCAAGATTCTTAGAAGAAAGAAGTTCTGTTTGGTTCAGAAACAGATATATGTGGTCAATAGTGTTTTCCATGATCTCAAGCACTTTGGTTCATCGAGATTCTCGGGTGGATTTGCGTGTGTTAGCAAGATGTGCCCCCGAGTTGGTGTACAGTGGTGAGAAGAAGTTGAATTTTCTGAGTCACCTTTGAAACTCAACACGTTGCCCGAGATAGCATCTCAAGATTGGAACTTGGTGGTGCAAGTGCTGCCGGCCGCCGTGTGTCCGTCGAACTTGGACAGGAACCAGGGCAAGCGTAAAGACTGCTTCATGAATAGGCAATCGATATTTTTGGGTTGAAACAGCCGAACCGGGTATGGTCGTGAGAGGCAACAGCTTTATCCGCATACGTCATAGAGCGAGACTACCGGTGATTGTGGCTGGAGTTTCCAAGCCCGCGAGTACAGCGCCTATGACGCATGCTCCCGGCTTGTGACGCCGAGCGAAGACCAAGCATGTAGCTTGTGACGATTGGGAACGCAGAACATATCCCGAGCTGCATGACGAAGCAAGTCTGACGTCATAAAAGTGATAATCCACGCCAAAAAGTATGACACTCCTGATTGCGAATAACTGAGATAACTACACTAGTGCAAACATGCAAAACGCAACAGCCCATCAACGCAATAATACAAACTAAGAGCACATAATACCACAGACACAACCGTAACATGTCAGAATTTTATACCGTTGTCACTCGTTACCATCGTTATCATCCAATCATGAAATCATGCCTTTTCATTTTCCAACGAAATCAGATCACCAGTCTCACCTGCTCCCGAACAACCGTCCGCAGATTGATCGCGGGCCGGTGAGAGGCTGCGCGGTCGCACAACTTGGCTCGAGCGTGATCGAGAAACCCATGCTTCAGTTGCATTCGCAATCAGCTCCTCCGCAACTTGCGGAGAAACATGCGTGAGCGGCACTGGAGCGTAAACCGGAGCATCTACAAATTGTAGATCCAGGTCGGATGTGCAAGACGCTTTGCCTGCCACTGAACGGACTGGGAGGATATATATCCGCTCAAAGTCCCCTTCGGCAGCACTAGCACGCGAATAGCGAGGCGTATGCGATGGCAGATGGAAGCCTTGATGGCGGACAAGAATGGTATAGTAACTCGATAATGCCAATACGAAATGCAGCTGCAGTAGTCAAGCCCTCAGCATTGGACCTTGCCAGCCACCATCAAGGCGAAATTTACTCACGCGAATGACGGTGACCACAATCAGAATGACCATGAACGCGAACACTCCCCGTTCAAACCATGGCTCGCAGTTCTCCAACGTCAGCCCCAAGTCAATAAAGTCCCGAAGCATATCTGGTTGGCGTGACAACATCTCGCAAACATTAGACCGGACCGTTGGTCGAAAGGCAACGTAAGAGCCTATGGCTGCAAATAACGTCCCAAACACGAAATCCCCGACAATGTAGTCACGATATACGCGCACAAATGATGCCTTGCCCTGTCGAAGAACGCTTAAGATTTTGCCAAGAAAGGAAGACAAAACTCAACCCACTCGGACAATGCCTGCCAGGCCAATGAAACAGATGGTCGATGCCGCGGTAAAGTATGCGCATAGTAACGCCCATACGAGGCGCACCCCATCCCTACTAATGGAATACTCGGAACTCTCCCATTCGCTTTCTGGATCCCATTTAAATGACCGCCAAGCTCCCAGTAAGCGTGCTGCAATAACGAAGTTGATTACTGCGCCAAAGAACGAAACAGCTAGAGATGTGTTCCTATGAGAATTAAAGAACATGTCAGTCGTTGGTCAAGAAAGGCGGGAAAAATTAAAATGCAGTCATCAGTCTGCTGCCCGAGCCGGACTTTTATAAGCATGGGGCGTGGAGGAGAGGGGCTGCGCAAGATCAAGCGATGTCAGCACGAACCTTGTGACAAACAAGCGGGCCATCTATCCAAAAATTCTTGCTGGTTGGGCCTCTGTAGGCAAAATGAAATATGTTGAGGCCGGTGGTTTAAGTGCAAGCGCAAGTTCCGCATTGTAGTCCGAGAAAGAGCGTTAGATCGTGTATGACTAAGCGTGCAGTGGTAATCAGATCGGGAATTGTCATTCGGCTTAGTTCTTCATAATAGAATCATTCTTTTCTATCCGCCGCTGCCGCAAATGTTCTTTTTTTAAGGAGGATATGTGAGTCACGCTGTCAGACGATCTTACACTGGCTCGGGAGAGAAAGTCGTATGTTAACCGCTGCGGCAAATAATCTTTTTCAACTGGAGGATGTAGGCGTGCCGTGTGTGTGAGAGAAAATCTTGCTGCTGCATCTGGACTCGGGAGAGGCAAAGCTCTAGAATGTCACGGTAGGTTGTCTGTTAACCGCTGCGGCAAATAATCTTTTTTTAATGGGAGGATGTAGGCGTGCTGTGCATGTCTCGCATCTGGGTGGGACTCGGGAGAGGCAAAGCTAGGTTGTCTGTTAATGGTCAATCTAAAGTGATTTACATGTGTCCACAAAGATTTCGTGGCAGTGTCGACTTGAACATTATATCGTTCTCATTTCAGAATCTGTTTCATTGGGGTGATTCGTTTCCCCGTTTGAATCATTCCTTTGTGTATAGTCTGCCTAGCCAGAATGGATACATAATCCAAGCAGGCGTGCGTTTCCCCTCGCTTGGAAGCGGCCAAGATAAAGAATAGCTTTGGTACTTTTGACACATAGGACCAAGCCCCATCTACACGACTCCCTCCACGAGGTATCCATGAGTAAATGCGCAGTCAGGAACTCGATTGCAAACATGATCAAAGTTTCGATAATCTTTGGAACATGCTTGCCGTACTGTGTGAGCGGAGTACTTCTTGTCTGATTATAATTACTTACTTCGTCAACCTCGCCGGTCTCCTTGCAAGAATAGTTGAAGATCATTGGTGGGTGCAATAATTGATTATGATGCACGATACTGACTGTGGGTGCCCGTGCCGGTAATTTTCCTTACTGGTATCTGATACAGCTCTTTCGCGATGCATCGATGGCAATGTCGTTTCTTCCGCGCTTAAGCGCCGCATGCTTTGCCTTGTACGTATACTATACATCCGAATCACTAGGCATCATTTTTCTTCCTTTGGTGTGTGGCCGTAACAAATTGACTCGTCTTGACTATGTAGGTGAGATAATTGTGTTCCGACGCGGACTTACACCGTCTCTAGAACTTGCCCATTTGCCCCTATCTTTGTTGACTCGAACCCGCTCGCACAGTCATTTGAATACCTTGCAAATTCGAAAGGCTCGGGCGCAATGTGACTCACAAGATCCTAATCTACCATCCCAATTCTAGCGAATAAGTGTGCATTGCGCACCAGAAACTTAGTATTGTTATGTTATCTCACTCGAGTCCCCCATTCCTGAGTGGCAAATCAAGGTTGAAGTGGAGCGTGCATAACGCGTGCGCCGATCTGGTAGAATCCCAAAATCGATGAGTGGCGTTGCTGGAATGGGTTTTAAGCATCTGCTATTGCTCTTTCCTCTCTCAAATTTGCCAGCCCACATTTTATCTACATTCTTCCTCCCTTGCGGACTCTAAGGTCATGTCCGACAGCGACACCATTCCATTGCAAAATGCCATTCCATCCGGAGGCGTGAATATAGCAGAGCAAGCCACTCGAACCAAGGTCGGTAACGCGTATTCACTGTAGAGTGCATCGGGATACCAAGTCTTCCTAATCGAACGAATCAGACAGCTCCAGAAGATAAATTCAGCAGAACGCAGAAAGCTGAGGATCGTTACTTGCGGCGTTTTCAAATATGGTCTGTACTAATTTGCTTGACCGCTCTGACTATCCGCTTACATGCAAACACAGGGATTTTGAAGTCTGGATGCCATACGATCCATCGTTCATCAAGACTGTTCCTCAGCGTAAGGATTTGGACAACTACTTCTATCTCGATATCCGATATCGAAATGAAAAATGTGTGCATTATGTTCAATGACTATTACTGTAGGCCTATATTGACGACTTCGTCTAGCACCCCCTGAACTGGTTGTTAGCAACTTCAGCAGAGTATTGACTGATTTCCTTCGGTAAGACTATGATATCAACTCTTACCTGGTCAATCTTAGCGTCGCCTTGGCAGCTACGCCATCGGGGGTGATTTCTTCAAAAAGAACACAAAGTGTTTTCTTGTGGATTTTTTTGCGAGAATAGACGACCTTCGGGCTGATCTTGAGGACGTCCGTGATGTTCTTGCTTCAAACTTGGCTGGTGAAGATCTCAAGCAAAAAGCGAATGATATGGGTTGCATAGATGCATTGGGCCGTATGTCTGGCCATCATAATATGACATAGTCTCATCCCTCGATACAGTGCATAAAACCGAGGAAGACGCCCGGCGGTACTTCGAGGACGTGGCGGAGCATTTTGGCGTCCTATTAGGTATGATAGAGAAGGAATTCGAACCGACGTGAGCACATTCATATACTGTCTTGGTATTCAAATTAACTGCGAGGTTACAGAGCTCAGGAACTCGAGCTTCAACTCTCTTATGGACATATTGCTTTCGACTTGCTCAGATACTACTTTGAGCGGGATGTCAAGTACTATACTCTGCAGAAGGATGACTTGGTGAGTAATACTAATACATGATAGCAACTGTCTATTTAATCGTGCTTTAGATTGGTTTTACGCTCAGTAGCACATGCTATACCAAAGACTCGACGTAAGTCGCGTTGTATACGAAGGATCAGGTTCTCATCACTCACCTACAGATATTTTCACTTGAATGGCGAGACAACAAGGTGGGACGGATACAAATACATCAACGAGGAAAATACTTTCTCAATTCGAAAATACGACGTTTGTATTTATCGCAGTTGCAATTCATGAGAGCTCACGATAGTTCAGGGAACGGTGGAACTGTCAAAGCTGACTTGCAAAATCATGACAGACGACGTACGCGCCAAGCTAACTGGTACGAGGCTTTACGTTTGTTGTCAGATGTACACAAGTTCTGAACATCATTTTAGCCCGAGGGAATCTATATAGATCATTTTCTGGTGGTTTCCATTACAAGTCATGTATGTTTGATCCATTATACGTTGCCGTCAGACTGATAGCTGTGCTTAGACAATGGGGTAATCTTCCTTCCCTCTCTTTTCTAGAATGGCAACGAGCTTATCGATTTGACCCCATAGAGTCGAATTGTCATCGATGAGCGCGCCTTCCATGAGAAACGGGGCTATACACGTAACCCGTATGAGATCATTACTTTCGCTTCGTAGTCATGGGCTAACATCGTCCCAGAGACGAGGAGATCCCTGACGCTCCCGAGGGGGGCACACGATCAACTTCCCGCTTTTGTGAATGGTTTCGAGCTCAAGAGCAAAGTAAGCTGAAGTCCTTTAGCGTGGCTCGACTGACTCCCGACGTGCCACAGCAATGGAAATCATTCCACGTTGAAAAGATTGATAACATCAAGTTTGACGACAAGGCCTGGAACCACTTGGTTATAGACGATGACGTAAAAGTAAGTAATAGCTCTCTGTACATTGTTCGGCTGCTGCTGATGGTCAAGCAGAGCCTGATCAGGGGACTTGTCGATGTTACTAAGAATGTCAACACGTCGCAGCATCTTATGTCGGACGTCATCACAGGTAAAGATGGAGGTTTGGTAGGTTTTCCTGTACAACTCAATGCTGTCAACCTGATGTTATTCTGTGTAAGATTGCGTTACTTCATGGGCCTCCTGGAACTGGAAAGACGCTTACAGCTGAAGCTGTCGCTGAACACCTTAAGAGGCCTTTGTACATCGTCAGCTCTCCGGAATTGTCAACAGAGCCTTCAAATCTAGAATCTAAATTGTCGGAGATATTGAAGGTACGTGCCATAATGTACAATTGCCACTGGTCTCACAAGAATGCTCTGCCAGCTAGCTACTGCATGGGACGCCGTAGTTCTTATTGACGAAGCTGACGTGTTCTTGGAACAGAGGAGTCTCCATGATGTACGGTTTTGCAATCCATCAATAATTTTATGATGGCTCATTTTATTATAGCTGAAACGCAACGCACTGGTTTCTGTTGCATTGAAGGTCTTTGAGTACCACCGCGGTGTGCTCTTCCTGACAACAAATCGCATTCAAACGTTTGATGATGCCTTTCTTTCGAGGTTCTCCATCGGTCCGTCCTCTATTTATATCATATCAGTTTAAAATAAATTCAATCTAAACAGCAATCAAATATCCTGAGTTAGATGTCTCGGCCCGGCTTACGATCTGGCAAAAATTCTTCGAGCTTGCTGGGTGTCCTTTGTGGGGCTCAGAGTCTGAAGAGTTCGTCAAGGTCGATGGAAAAGAGCCACGCTGCTATGTTTCTCTCTTAGATTTGGAGGTATTGGCGCAAAAACCGTTCAATGGTCAGCATATCCTTGTCATCCTGCCTACCAGAATTAAATATAGTTTCCAGGACGCACCATCAAGAACCTTGTCCGGACCGCCCAGGCGTTAGCACTCTCTGCGTAAGCATTATTGGTCATGTGTTTGCTTGCCTATTACTCATGAGAATACACAGAAAGGAACCACTTTCCCTGGACCATATCAAAGTGGTTGTCCGCGCGCAAGAGAAATTTTTGACGGAGTTTGCGCAAGTCCGCTCTTAGTTAGCATCTTAGCCCCCTTATCGATCGCATCAGTCCAAGTATAAACATGTCAATATTGTAACACCACCAAATGTATCCCGCAAGTTTTTTTGGGCAGACAACTTCTGGTATGAGAGAGGAGCCTCGAGAGCATTAGCCAAGTCCCCATATGCCTGCTTTCCTCACACCATCGACGAGAGCATCCACATTCCCCAGCATGCTCCCTAATATTTCTTTCTTCTCATCAATGGTCCGTAGACCATCATGCCTGCTTGTGCGAGCCTCTGCATCCTCGTTACGGCCTGATGAGAAGGTCTTGCTGCTAATAGTCTCTCGAAAACGTGACACAGAAGGCGTGGTAGGGATGGGTGTATCAGCGATTCCGAGACCTGATCGGAACCCTCTGGGTTTCTTAGGGCTCAGCGGTTCATAATCCACTTCCTTCCGTAGCATAAGCATCGAGCGGGACTGTAGTGGCGCCGGTATCTTTCTAGTGCTGGATATTATCGAAGGTGGTGAGCTAGGAGGAGTGCGTGGGTCTGATGAAGTGAAAGCGGAGGTGGAATATGACTTCTTAATAGGCGAAGGTGTATGAATGTTCTCGAAGCTGGTGCTTGTAGTTGTCGATGAACCTGATGACATGGAGAAGAAAGAAGACGAGGAGGTTGATGAGTTCGATGACGATCTGGTAGAGGTACACGCAAAGGAGATGTTGGAGGCGCCAAATATCTTGTTTTCAGGAAGTAGAAAAGGTGAGCTAGGTCGGGTGGCAACGGGGGAGGATGGTAGTGAGTGTGTTTCATCGGGCCACATGTGGGTGGGGGTCTCATCCATCAAATAGAAGTAGAGAAACTCCAGGCATTTCATTCTGGATCTACATCAGTAATTGCATGACAAATGGAACGGGTAACCCACCTGACTTCGCGTGGTGTTCCTGCTCGTTTGAGTATCTTTACCACTGCTTGAACCCCATTCACTTCCTCAAAAGCGCGTAGCGCTGGAGAAGAATCAACCAGAACGCACAGCAAAGTATCCAAGACAGCAGATGTCAAATGCATGAAGGGTGCAGGCTTTTCTGGTGGTTTGGAACTATTTCCCCCTGAAGAGGGATCAATGATTGGCGTGTGTCGAGAAGCAAGCAATAACTCGATCAAAATCTGCGATAGATAATGAGGTTGAGGTATTTCAAGGACTTCACTAAACACAACCAACCTCAAGGGAAAACCGACGACCCAGAAAAGACTTGCTTGATTTATGATGAAGAGAGACTCCTTGGATTATTGACAAACCTTGGCATAGCTGGGAGCACGAGATGTTCATTTCAGTGTCACGCTCTTCTATGATTCAGTCAGCCATGATGTTGGGGAAGAAGGGCTACGTACTTACTGGTGGAGCTCTTGCTTGCGCACAGTTCTAGCTGAGGTGTCGTACATTGTATCCAAGCCAGGATTCGCGATGGAACTATATACCCGAATTAAATAGATGCGAGGTCGGGTGATTATTCCCCACCATTGGATTCGAAAGCATCTTGAAGGTTCAAATACGTTTCTAACGTATCATCGTCAGAGGGCTGCACACATGCAAGCGCGAGCTGTTGCTCAAGAACAGCTAGAGATCGATTTCGCCTTCCAAATGATGAACGTGTTGAGGTCACCTGTAGTAGTAAACAGTCACAACTAACCGAACCCATCTAGAAGAACGTTGTTACTCACATCGTCCAAAGCATCCTGCAGCGTCGCCTTCATCGAGCTCACTGTTGATGACATCGATGAAGAGATATGATTCCGTTGTTCTACATGGAACTTCCCTCGTTGATGAGTAATTGATGAGTTGTTGGGTTTATGGTTGCCAAATTTAACCGCGTCGCTGCCACGTGACTGGAGCGTGACGCGGAAATTCGGAGGAGCGCATTAACGACCGACCGCGTGAAGCCTCCCACTGTGGGGTACAAGTAAGTAACGAGTTCTACGCTTAGGTGCGCATTCCCAGACCTTCACAATCTTTGTTGTTGACCATCATGGCACCCATCCCAACAGTATGTGCAACATATATCTGTTCAGGTGGATCTATATGCTCACGTAGAGGTGGCATTGCGACTGCAGCAATGGACGCGGCTCATTCGCTTTGTCGCCGCAGAGACTGCACAAATTCATATTGGACAACCGGTCGACCCCAGACTTGATGGTAAATAGCAGGCTCATTCTGTACTCCCTTGACTGCATGTTTATCTTGACGTACAGTTGGCCTTGCTGCATGGAACAAACAGACCATCAGAGCTTATGAGATCTCTGGGTCCGCCCTTGACCCAGCCGCTCGCGTTACGAGCAACGTCTTGACAGTTGATAAGCTTCTCTCTCCTCTCTCTCGCGAAGAGATGAAGGTCGTTCGGTGCTTGGGCCTCAACTACTCGGACCACGCAGTAAGTCCTGTTACAATCGAGTCATGTAGTATAATCTAGATGAAACCACAAACAGGCAGAGGCAAAGATGGCCAAGCCTGCGTAAGTTGATGCTATCCAATGTTTCCTGGATTTTGTTCAAAATTACATTGTTGTAACTTATATAGTGCCCCCATCTTGTTTTACAAGCCCCTAGCGTCGATGATCGGTCCCAATGCACCAATCTTCATTCCCAAGGTTGCGCAACCTGTCGAAGAACATCTCTCCGACTATGAGGTAGAACTTACCATCGTCATCGGAAAGGCGGCCAAGGACGTCTCTGAGGCGGACGCTCTCGACTATGTCCTCGGGTACACTGGTGCCAATGATGTAATGTCCTACGCTATAGTTTTGAGGCTGCCTGATCTCATATCTACGACAACAGGTGTCGTTCCGCAAGCACCAACTGACAACTTCCCAGTGGGGATTCTCCAAGGGGTTCGGTAAGTTACTTATCTTGGACAATGAGATATGGCTTCATACGATGAACTTAAACAGATAACACAACTCCCCTTGGTCCTGTCATTGTGTCAAACAACGCCATTTCCAACCCCCAGGACATCCCGCTAACTTGCACACTCAATGGAAAAGTTCTGCAGGACGGTAGCACCAGGTAATACTTGTCCATGCCCTAAAAAAGTATACACTAAAGTGATGGTTGTTGTTAGCGACCAAATCTTCGATGTTCGGAAAACAGTATCTTTCCTCTCGCAGGGAACTACCCTTGAGCCGGGGTCGGTTATCTTGACTGGAACACCTAAAGGTGTTGGTTTCGCGAGGAAGCCCGTCATTGTGCTCAAGAACGGCGATGACTGCAGGGTATGGTTGGGTAATGGCATTGGTACACTCGTCAACCCTGTCATTGAGGAGGGCCGTTACCAGGCGAAGCTGTAAATCTGTAGCCGCATATACCATCTTTCGTATTCATATGCTTCCTTTATTCTCGTGAATTGATGATAGCAGGTAATGGATATGATACATAGTTCTTGTGTACAAAAGTCTGTCATCTCATATCCCACCAAAGGCAATGAGCTTCTGATTCAAGTATTCCTCAATACCGTGGCCTCCCTCTCGACCTAAAATTCAACAGATTGAGTATTGACCAAACGGGAAAACTAAAACTCACCAATGCCACTCTCTTTCACGCCACCGAAAGGAATAGTAGCATGGCTGATCAACCCGGTGTTAGTGCCAACCATACCAACCTCAAGCGCCTCTGCAACTCTCCATACACGCCCAACATCTCGACTGAAGAAATATCCAGCAAGACCCACATCAGCATCATTTGCTAGAGCGATAACCTCCTCTTCTGTCTCGAACTTCGTCAGAGCCGCAACAGGCCCGAAAGTTTCTTCGACATTGAAAAGTGCTCCAGCGGGAACCTCAGAAAGGACAGTAGGCGTGAAGAATGTTCCAGCGCCATCGACACGTTTACCACCAACCAATACTTGGGCACCACGAGAAACAGCATCTTCCACATGTCGTGTAACCTTCGAGATTGCTTTCTCATGAATGACAGGGCCATGCGTCCTGGAGATGGATGAGTAAACGACAGAGATTATCTGGCGCATTCTACCAACGTTGTTTCATCCAGGCCATTTCCGACTTTAAATGCAGCTACTTTCTCGGCGAGTTTAGAAGCAAAATCAGCATAGACTGAAGACTGAACGTAGATACGGTTTGCACAGACGCAAGTCTGCCCTGAACCACGGAATTTACATGCGACTGCCCCTTAAAGAGAAAGATCAGCTTGGAAAGGGTTCAGAAAACCTTCCTGCGCCGACCTTCAACAGCCTTGTCGATATCAGCGTCATCAAATACAATGAAAGGTGCGTTCCCGCCAGCTTCGATGGAAATTCTAAAGAGAATATTTATAAGCACGAAAGGATATTTGTGCGGTGCTTACTTCTTGAGTGTGGAGGCAGCCATGCCATACAAGCTCTTAGCGACAGGTGTTGATCCGGTAAACGACACCTTCCTGACTGTTTTGCTCTCGCACATCTCGCGACCGACCTCAATAACGTTCTTTTGCGTTGTAATGATGTTGATGACACCGTCAGGGATACCCGCGCGACGAGAGAGCTGTCAAATAGCAACGACAGTGAGAATACAAAGCTTGCAAGGATTATGAGAAAAGTCCTACCTCAGCCAGTGCGAGAGCTGAAAACGGTGTTTCAGGTGGAGGCTTTATAACTGCTGTGCAACCTGCTGCGAGTGCGGCACCCAATTTTCGCGTGATCATAGCAGATGGGAAGTTCCACGGAGTGAAAATCGAGCTGATGCACTTGCTTAGATAGAGCATTGGAGGGGCGCATGAAAGATCTCACACAACGCCGACAGGTTGCTTAATCACAACGTTCCGAATGTTGGTGAACGGCGAAGGTATGTGTTCTGGTAAAAAAGAAGATCAATGTATGAACTCTTTGAAACGAAGAAGACGTTACCTCCGTAGATTCGAACAGCCTCCTCAGCTAATATAATGAAAATGAATAAAAGTTTGAGCCATCCGAGTTTGACAGTGAAACCTACCATACCACTGCAAATGACATGCAGTCACATGAGTCGATTGAACCGAAATCGACTTACCTCCATGAAGGATGCACTGTAGGCATTCTCGCCCTTGTGTTCAAGGAATTAGCTTAATACCAGAGGATGTTTAGTAATGTTACCTTTGCCTCCGTCAAAGTCTTGCCATTCTCCAATGTCTTTAAAGAGTGAGAAAAACGACGATTTGTTGAAGTAAGACACGCACAATGATCCTGGCCAAGTCATCATTGTGTTCTTGCATTAGACTATAGAACTTCATTAGAATGTCATGACGATGCTGTTGTGCAGAATACTTGTTAGTGCATGCCAACAGAGAATATAAGATACCAACCTTGGCCGTAGTTTTGCCCCATGACGCAAAGGCTTTCCCGGCAGCTGCAATGGCAGACTTGGCCTCCTCAAGGCCCATCTCTGGAACAGTGCCGAGCTCTTCATCTGTCGCAGGGTCTGTAATATGTCTCTGAGTTAACTGGCCATATCCCACTTATAAGAAGATAACATACTGGTAACAAGAATGGTTCCACCCTCCTTTGCACTCACCCACTTCCCATCGATATACGATTGATACTTTATCAACGATGGGTCCTGCAGACCCCACTAAAAGTGGCTCAGCAACTCCAAACAGTGCACCCGAGATCATGCCTACTTACAACATCGGCGTTCGTGCTGGCCATTCTGTACCACAACCTAAGACCCGACCGACTTGACTGTTTGGCTACAATCGGAGCTTTCACCAGCACTCTTAGTGCATGAGAAAATGGCAGGGGTTGCGGAAACATCCTCCTTGTAGAACAAGCCGTTCGCGGATGCAGGAAAGCCGTCCGCGTTCAAGTTGGAGTCAGGTGATCGAGTGACCTCATGAATTCCGCAAACAGTGAGAATTTCTCGGACAACGACTTGGAGGCGTGGCACACTAGTGAGCTGAGTATAGCAACGAAGCACGGGCTCCTGAACTCAAACCCTCAGAGCAATTGGTCTGTACAATATTGGAATCGAGCGTCTGTTTGATTATACTAACTTGCAACAGCTAGAACCGAGCTAGAAACACTACCCGACATATCACGATGGCAGACGAGCAATACATATCCAAAAAGACTGTCGCTGCATCCTATCGACCACGCAGTTCTGTACGTCGCATCTGCATAACCAAGTACCTCCAAAAACAAAAGCACGTTTGACACATAACATCCACAGCTTATGTCCCCCGGCCTCCAGCGTGCACGCGCACCTTTCCGCCTCCAAAACGCCCTCACCGGCCTCATACTCGCAGGCTTCGGCGTCGGCGTCTGGGCATACTCTATTAGTGCAGTGAAACAAGATGACTTCTCGGACGTTGACGAGGAGGCGCGGGCGCTGATGCGTGCTGGGCCAACAATTGTGGAGGAGGTCAAAGTTCCCGCGATGAACGAGGCAAAAGTTGTGGCGACACAGACTCCGAGCAGCGTGCCTGTGGAGGTTAAGGCAACTACTGTGTCATCAATACACCGAGGTTTGCTTGTGCCTATTCTTGAGAGGCATTTCCCCCGCTTGTTGGACCCATCACGGAAGACGCTCATTTGGGGTGCGCCTCCAGTAGACAATATTGGGAGGCTCCGCGATTCGGTATAGAAGCTTTGCAGGTCCTTCGATTTCTATACCCTCTCTTAGGTAATCAAAATACGAAAGCAGCGATAACATTGATGAAACATTTCCATAGCAAGGTACCAGACGATAATCTAATAGTAGACTATTTAGCATATACATGTATGAACACTCTCGTTCAATCCAGCTCCTTGCATAAAACTGAATGGTATGAAAAGCCAAAATCAAGGAATCAAGACGATGGAATAGCGAATCACGTTCTTCTTGTTGACGTATTGACGCAACATCTCATACACAACCTCTACACACTAGCGCAGGCCGACGATGCCACCAATAGATGAGTAGATCTCCAGCCAGCGCAAGTCTGGAGAGACGGTGCTGAAAGCCTGTTGCAAAGACCAATCAAATTGAGCCCTTGACCAAACAACCCATCACTCACCCGCCTCAGTCACTGTTAGACTTCGATGCCCATCTTCTTCAGACCCTCCTTGGCGGCCTCATTTCGGGCGGCTTTCTTGGTCCCACCTTGTCCGCGACCGTAAACTTCCCCATCTACTTCGCATCTGACGATCCAAATTGGAGTCGTCTTCGTGCCTTCACCGGTCCCGTCAGAGTAGATCCACTCGACTATCCTATTGGCTTTCTGAAGCTGCTGATTGAACAGCGCAAGGTGGCCTATGGTCGTGGGGGTGGCACCGGGGCGGGGATGAGGGGGCGAGGGCGGGGGTGAGGACAGAACTGACTCAGGCGCAACAAGCTCGATCATCGGAAGGGGCGGGAGACGATGTTGCTCCCGCACACGTTTGTAAGCCTCAGTCGCGTAAGGCGCAAACAGGGCTTTCAACCAGGGCTGAACGCCCGGCAGATCCTGCTCGAGATAGAGCCCGCCCACGTAAGACTTGTCGGTAGAATTGTGTCAGCATTCATTCATTTGGGTATAGGGGTAACGTACTTCGAAGACGTCGGCTGGAGGACTTCTTTTGATAAATTGACTTATAAAGGAAAGCTGGAACGTTACCTTGAATGTTGACGGAAGCGCGTAGGGTAATCGCCTGAGCAGGATGCAGACGCAGTCTTGCTGGTAGGTCGTACATGCGCGAGACGTCAGCAAGGGTTGAGTTGCCTACGACCAGGGCTCGGATTTTCTGAGGAGGATGTAGTGGGCGAGCATGCTTAGCACTCATCGAGAAGCGAAGCATACCGTAGATGGCCCAACGCGCAAGTTGGGGTACATCTCCAAGAGGAGCTCGGTCACGACAAGACCTAACACAGTGTCCCCAAGATGCTCGTACCTGCAGAATGCATCAGCATCAGCTCAATCGGTTGGGTGTGGTGTTTTGGACAGCAACAGCGACAGCCTGAGTCAACAGCAAGAGGGACTTTGCTCACTTTTCATTGTCTGGACTCGGGTCCTGTGGATGGTCCTCGAATACATGATTCGGGCGTCCATAATACGAGCGATGCGTAAACACCTGCGTCCGAATGCTCTCCTTGTTGATCTCAGGGAGCGGGGGAAACGGCTGAGCCGCATTGAACACTGGATGGAGTATGGATGGTGGACTGTCAGATAGTAACATACGAATCTCATTAGGAACGCGAGAGAGCATATTCAGCCAGTAGCTACTGGAACCCACATACTTGATAGACATCGCTGCTGGCCGTAGGAAAGAGGATTCGGAGGAGAAGGGAGTGACGCCAACCTTCGAGCCAGCCCCTTCTGCCTATATAATTGGTATACCCTGACTAGTGGATCGCGGCGTTTATCAGCGAGATCTATCAGTACGTGGCCCGGAACCAATACTGTGGGATATGAATAGGGCGAAGCTGGCCACTGCATGATAGGTTTAGGCGTACTACTGTTATTAGCTTAATGCCGCTAGTAATCTATTACTTAGTGCTGTTATTAGTGGGCACCTTCACCGTGGCGTAAAAGCATAGGGCACTAACATGAAATTTATGACAGCGAAGATCAGGACCGGACATTTTTGGGATTCCCCTTCAACCTTGAAAGAAAGCAGGCGTTAAGAACGTACCTTCTAAAATTATAGCTGAGAGATAGAAGCCAGTGTACTGTAATTCCAGACTATCGAAGCCTTGATTTTGCCTGGATTCGTCAAATACCATGAACGTCAAAGAGAAACAGATCTACACACCGCTCCGATAACGAAAGTTGCACAGCCAAGAGATTCTCAAACAGACCAGCGCTTAAACGGAGAAACGGGCAGTGATACATGTTCTCAGCATGGTTGCACCATTAAATTAATCTACGCAGAAGGAGTGACTACCTCTGAAGCAGCTGATACTTCTTCTCCTGGTATGCGTTGCTCCTCCAGCTAATATCATTATATCAGTAAAACATCCCATATCAGCCGCAGATCAACGAACCTTTGCCCTTGACTTCATCTCAAAAAAGTTCTTATGGAGACCACATTCAGTCTTCTCCTCCTTATCTGCCCATCTCCCGGCGCGCTCGCCAGTATCGCCCTCACGACTGGGCTGCGTGCTATGCCAGTCACCGACACTGCGATACCCCTGATCGAGCAGTTGATTCCTCGGAACATTGTTCTCGCGGATGTACGCATCAACCTGCCCGAAAGACCACGCAAAGAGTGGGTTTAGCTTGAGGAGCCCTGTTTCATCGACCTCAAGCGGCTGGAGGGAAGCACGATCGCCGCCCTGAGATCTACGCCGGCCCGTGATGACGCTGCGCACGCCAAGCTCTTGGTACGCACGCTGAGCGGGCTCAACCTGCATACAATCCAGCTCAGCTATCTATCTGAAAGGTCGGGTCGAACAACACACCTTGACCGCAAAATCGTATGTGTCCTCGTCTTTCTCCCACAATTCTTCGCCGTGTTTCCTTTCAAAGTCTTGAATTGTATTGCATCCCTCGGGCTTGTACACCTTTATATCGACAGCATAACGTTCCCACACCTGCTGCACGAGCTCATATGTTTCTGCAAAGTGGTACAGCGTATCCAGAAAAATAAGTTTCGGGATCGGATGTCCGGACTTGGAGAGCATATCGAGGGCGACGAGCCCAGTGAGCCCGAATGCTGTGGTCTGGTAGAGCGCGGGTAGGTGGGTAAGTGCCCATGCGAGTATGTCTTGTGGAGAAAGTTGCGAGAGGTGGGCATTGATAGCCTCGAGCGTTTCTTCGCTCAGTGGCAGCTCAAGCGGAGTGCTGAATTGGTCGGTCATTGCGTTTGCAATACTAAAAAGTTAAGACGTTACAATAGTGTACGAACAAGGAATAAAAATGTGATCAAATGGACCATGGCCAGCAGACATGGTATATATTTGAGACGGTCCACATGGATGAATGGCGTAGTAATTGCAACACTGCTACGTTTCCAACTACGGAAAAGGCTTATCAACCATTAGGAAATTGGTCATTGGTTGCTTCATTTACCTCCTCACTATGGCGCCAACACAAACAGCAGCACCAGTCTCAGCGCCAGTTCCAGCACCAATAGTGGCCACGAAGAAACCTTCAGATGGCACCAGTCGTGACTACAAGTACACGCAGGAGATATCTCAGATGGTACGTCATTGTTATTATGTACATGCCACACTTGGTATGAACGGCGAAATGCTTTGCAGATGTTCGTCTTTGGCGAAATCCAAGACCCAAATCCAGAGACTGTCAACCTCGTCGAGGATATCGTGCGCAGTCAGCTCATCGAACTTGTGAGTGACCTATACTTTAACGATGAGATTCACCTGTGATGTTATGCTACTCTAGATCCTGCAAGCCCGCCTCCACGCGAATCGGCGTGGTGTGCGCTACATTACCGCAGAGGACCTCATTTTCCTCATTCGCCACGATCGCGGTAAGGTCAACCGTCTCCGGACATATCTTTCATGGAAGGACGTTCGTAAGCATGCCAAAGACTCGGGTGGTGATGGTGGTGGTGGCGTTGAGGTCGAGACTCTCGAGGATGGCGCTGACGGTCCGTATTTCTCCAACATTTGTCTACTGGTCTACTAACATCCGCGTAGACAAACTAACGACCAAAGCGCAAAAGATTACCATTAAGCTTCCTTGGGAGATTTCGACAATCTACAGCGAGGTGCTCCGTCAATCTGGACACCAATCTGACGACGAAGAGGACGAGGACGATATCGAGGCCCATGAAGCAAGTATACAGCGCCTCAAAGAAGCCGATGATGCCACACGACAAATGACCAGGGAAGAGTACCAACATTATTCAGATTGTAGACAAGCGTCATTTACATATCGAAAAGGTGGAGTCGTTTCATGAATTAGGCAGAATCTTACTGACGCGACGAACAACTAGCTAAGCGCTTCCGCGACTTTCTTAACCTTCCCCCACACCTGGACCTCAAAGCCAACGACGACACAGTCGACATCGTCGGCTTTCTCGCATTCGAAATGGTGCGCTCCCTTACGCTCGCAGGCCTCGACGTCAAAAAATCCCTCGAAGAATCATATTTACGAGACGACTACCTTGGCACCTCGCCCATCCTTGGCAAGCGCAAGTTGCACCACTCACACAGGCGAGGAGAACAACGGGAGAAACGAGCGAGGAGAGAGGAGGAAGAAGAGGAAGAAGCACCGCTACCTACGAGTTCACTGTTTTTACCCCCACCAGAAGCAAGGACAGCTCTGCGGCCTGAGCACATCCAGGATGCATTTGCGCGGATGCAGGGGGACTGGTCGCACCACCGCAGTGCAGGGATGCGGAATTGGCGTGGTGGGCTCGTGCGCACCAGAGTCAGTCTTATTTAGACTTGCTCGTGTGGTTTGGTTTGAGAGGATGATCGGGCACCCTTTATATTTGTATCTTTGCGCACTACTAATACTCACAATTGTATCAGATACCCCATGAACACGAATTGTACTAGTATGACCTCCGCGTAGATGTTCCAGGACAACACTTGTCTCGACAAGCCTTTTTTTCTGTCCGAAGATCGAAGTTGGCTTTGTGGGTCTGTAAGTATCTCAGAGCGCACAATTCTAGGGTTTGCACAACGTTTTTGCCTGGGTCTGACTCAATTTTATTCCCGTAAGTTTTACTAACTTGAATACATTTGATCATCCTTTCTCTCAAGTTGTAGAATTGGCAAAAGTGAGTTCGATACAGAGGCTGCGCAGTGTTGACGTTCTCGAGCATGCGATGAGTTGGGCATGCCAAATTCACTCCATAAAATACGATCTCGGTTCCTGTCATTACCGGGTACTTACAGCCTCAGGTCTGAGGGAAAACGACCCGATCATGACGGCTCCACCCGGCCCGTCAGCCACAACCTGATCGAGGGAATAATTCGGAAAAGTCCAGGAAGAAGCATTAGTGCAGTCGCACCACGTGAGACATCAGATGAAGCTGGACTCCGGGGGCAAGTGACACGAGCCCTCGGCCGGCGCTCTGTGACGCTCGTGCCTAGTTGACCTCCATACAAGTTCATCGATTGTGATGGCTTTCGCTGCAATGCCCATACGCATATGTATCTATTTCACAAGTAACCTACCCGCACCTATCAACCATTGAAGCTCGATGCTTGTTCCATGATCGAGTCGGGAAACGTATCACTCCTGTGGCATCTGCAGGCAACAATGGCCCAGGTCTCGCTGATGTAGACAATTTCCAGACCACATATCTTCAACCACTCAGAATTTTTGACACTCTCATTGCAGAACTTACGGATGTATGAACCACTCTCTTATTTTGGAAGCGAGCTAATTAAGTTGCATAGGTACATCCTTACGCAAAGATGGTGCTGGGTTTGCTGTCTGCTGCATCCAAAGTACGTGTAGTTTTGCCTTCCTGTTCAGCAGTTGTTGACTCTATGTGCAGATTATTCTCGCTCAAGGAGAAACGCGACCAATCGGTACAATCTCTTCTCGACAAATTAGAAGAAGTTTATCGCTTCATGTCGCAAGAGGATACTCTGAGCCAGATCTCATCCCAGCGCAATATCGCTGGACGGATCGCCCAGCAGACTCTAGAGTGCGCGCGTTTCATCAGGGACTACTCGAAGAAAAAGAACTTTTGTAAGTTATCGAGCTAGTGCACTCCGCATATTGTGAATCTTATACCACTATTAAAGTGAAGAGACTCGTGGAAAATGCTGTCTCGGGGACGGATGATCTGATTGCACAATACAGCAACGCTTTGGAGAAGCTTATGCAACAATTTCGGGATCAAGCTCTTCGGGACATAGCCGATCTTGTCCGGTATACCAGTAAGGATTTGAACGTACTTCTGACTATGCATCCCCTCACACCCCTTCAGGTGACGAACTGGGTGAGAAACTGGATCTCAGCGGTATGCCTTACGCAGCAGGGGCGGGACTAGATACCACGAAACAATGCCTACCAGGGACGCGCACGGAAATTCTCTCCCAGATCACTGAATGGATCAACGACAGTAGAGATACTGCTCAGCGTGTGCTGTGGCTATCTGGGCCTGCGGGCACGGGAAAATCAGCCATCGCTCATACAATAGCTAACTGGTTCAACAACTCGGGAGGGCTTGGTTCGTGTTTCTGCTTCGACCGGGATCTTAAAACCGACGAGCGTCATAAAAAAGTCTTCTCCACCATCGCCCGTGACCTCGCGGACCGTGATCCGGAGATCAAACATGCATTGACGAATGCAGTCCAAAATGCAAATGCGCTCAAGAATACGGCAGATATCATCCAGCAGTGGCAGAAGTTTGTGATGGAACCGCTAAAGAAGTTCTCATGGTCTACTGTGGGGCCTGTCTTAATTTTGATCGAAGCGCTGGATGAATGTGGCGTAGTCGAGACACGGCGTAACCTTCTCCGTATACTTGCCAGTACACTGGAGGGCGAAGGTCTTCCCCAAATCACGGAACTCCCATCCAACTTCCGGATTCTCGTCACGTCTCGCCCGCTTCAGGATATCAATTCTGAATTTCGGGATGCTCCACATATTCAACCGTTATCCATGGACAACATTCCAGAGGAAGTCTCGAAGAGAGACATCCATACTTTTGTGTCTCACGAGCTGAAAAAGGTGCCTGATCTTCGGGACGAACACTATGGAGCCCTCGCTGTTAAAGCTGGTGGACTATTCGAGTGGGCGCGTCTTGCATGTGAATACATCCGACTACCCCCTACTGGCAAATTCCCAATCGATTGTTTCAATGCTGTTGTGTCCCACAACCATGGAAAATGGAAGAACTTGTTGTATGGCATGTATAGCTTCATTTTAGGAGAAAACTTGGGGAAGGACACAGAAGACGACGATTATCAGGAAGCGCTAACGAGCTTTCATTCCGTGATGGGACAAATACTCGGCTCAGCCGAACCTCTCTCTTTAAATGCCCTGAATGCCATGCGGAGCCATTTTCCAGACCAAAGCGAGCGTTACAAAGTGCAAGTCGTGGTAGAACATATGGGGTCGCTGCTAAGCGGCACCACCAATTCACATAGCCCGATCCGGCCCCTTCATGCATCCTTCCGCGAGTTCCTGACAGACAAATCATCCAGCAAAGACTTTTTCGTGGAGATGTCGAACTCGCAACGCAATCTCGCTTTTGCGTCACTTCGAGTGATGAAAAACGACCTTCGCTTCAACATATGTGATTTAAAGTCTTCATACCTCCCCAATAACAAAGACATCGGACTGCCGGAGCGAGTTGCAACATGCATTCCCTCGCATGTATCATATTCCTGTCGATTTTGGGCTACGCACGTACAAGCAACGAACTTCTACGCAGAGCTCGCAAAGGAAATAAGATCATTCTTCGACAACGAGCAGCTACTCTTCTGGATTGAAGTTCTCGGCCTGCTCAATGCACTCAGTGTTGCAGTTGCCGTGCTTCCAATCATTTCCCAGTGGCTGAGGGTGAGAACAGAGTCCCCTAGTGGTATCAGGCGAAGTGCTTGCGCGGGAACACAGGACCAGACCGGATACAAAGATGTCCTGTCCACTGCAACGGATTTGCAGAGATTCGTCCAAGTTTTTGGTGGGATGATTTCGCACAGCACGCCGCATCTGTATGTATCAGCGCTGCCATTTTCGCCGATCAAGTCGACAATAGCTCCATGGTTTACTGAAAGATTTTCCAACACTCTTCGTCTGATACATGGACGTCTTGCGAACTGGCCTGTTATTCAGACCGTGATCAGTGGGCACACTTCTTCGGTTCATTCAGTCTCGTTCTCGCCCGATGAAACCCGCGTCGTGTCTGGTTCGCGGGATTCCACTGTCCGGTTGTGAAATGCAGCGACGGGCTTGCCATTGGGTGAGCCCTTCCGAGGGCACACTTCTTCGGTTCATTCAGTCTCGTTCCCCCCCGATGGCACCCGCGTCGTGTCTGGTTCACGGGATTTCACCGTCCGGTTGTGGGATGCAGCGACGGGGCTGCCATTGGGTGAGCCCTTCCGAGGGCACGCT